>CAUYQG010086444.1:0-12849 GCA_963574415.1 Tarsius wallacei
CCCGGCTAATTTTTTGATTTATTGTAGAGATGAGGTCTTGCTTGCCCAGGCGGGTCTCGAACCCGCGGGCTCGGGCAATCCACTCACCTCAGCCTCCCAAAGGCGCGGGATTACAGGCTGAGCCACCGAGCCCGGCTAATCTTAAGTTCTATCTGTCAACTTGGCTAGGCCTTGGAACCTAGTTATTCAAGCAAACAATGAAACTAAGTGTTCCCATGAAGGTATTTTGTAGACGTGACTAATATCTGTAATTAGTGACTTTCAGGAAAAAAGATTATCCTCTGTAATCCGAGTGGGCTCCATCCAGTCAGTTGAAAGTCCTTAAAAGCAAAACTGAGTTTCCCTGAGGAAGAAGGAATTCATCTGTGGACTTCAGCATTGGCTCCTCCCAAGAGTTTCCAGTCTGCCAATCTTCCCTATGAATTTTGGAGCCACTTAACCAACCCCCACAACTATGCAAGCCAATAACTTGCAATACATCTTTATATATTTAGTCAGGGTCTCACTCTGTTGCCCAGACTGCAGTGCAGTGGAATGACCACGGCTCACTACAGTCTCGCTTTTATGGGCTCAGGCAATCCCTCCGCCTCAACCTCCTGAGTAGTTGGGACTACATGTAGGCACCATGACACCAAGTTAATTTTTTGATTTTCTCTAGAGACAAGGTCTTGCCATGTTGCCTAGGCTGGTCTCAAACTCCTGGACTCAAGCAGTCCTCCCGCCTCAGCCTCCCAAAGTGCTGGGATTACAGGCATGAGCCACTGAACCCAGCCTCTTTTAATATATAAATATCCTACTAGTTCTATTTCTTTGGCAAAACCCTGACTAATACAGGCAGCTGCATAGAGAAAATGACATTTGGCAAAGACTTGCAGTCAAGCCTGGTATGTACAAGGAGCAACAAAGAGGCCAGTGTGGCCAAATAAAAGTGAGCAAGGGGAAGAGGAACAGGAGAGGAGGTTATTCTATTAATCGCCTCCAGTGGCATGACCACAGCTCACCAAAGCCTTGAACTCCAGGACTCAAGTGATCCTCCCACCTCAGCCTCCCAAATAGCTGGGACTACAGGTGTACACCACCATGCCCCCCTAATTTTTTTTTTTTTTTTTTTTTTTTTTTTTTTTTGTAGAGACGAGATCTTGCTATGTTGCCCAGGCTGGTCTTGAATACCTGGGCTCAAGCAATCCACCTGTCTTGGCCTCTCAGAGTGCTAGGATTACAGATATGAGCCACAGCACCTGTCTGACTTGGCTTTTTGAGGGAGAACATTCTATGATTGTAACAACTATTCATAAGCAGTTTTCAGACGTGGATGTATCCTAGGGCTATTCCAAATAGTTGGGATGGTCCAGACTCAAAATCATTTCACCTTGCCTATGTTCTCATAAAGGTCTGGAGGAAGGAGGTGGGACAAAGACACTCTCTAACTTCTTCCAGGCTGGCTTGTGACTGTTCAGATGGGTACATTGTTCAGAGCATGCTGGAGAAGAGAACATCATAGCCTGACTGTAGACTTTTAGGGATGTGTTTTACTTAAGTGTGAAAAATTTATTTTGGTGTTACTTAAAAAACTAGAACTTTTGAAGGAATAGCAAAAGTTATATGTAGCTCCAGAATGACCCATCAGAAACAACTATATGCAAGTCCTTATTAAAATTGTACCATATTGTTTCATTAGGTTGTTCCACTACTCTCCTCCCCCCAAGCTCTGGCATGTGCCTTGTTTAAGTGCTATGTGGGAAACAGGGTTTTAAAGGACTACTGTTGTATTTCTAAAGGGGCCATCAGGCTACTTGTGACATAATTTTATATGACAATTGAACAAACATTTGATTTTTATTCTCTATGGGACCAACTAAATATTTGGTAAATTATTAAATTATTGCTTAGCTCTGTACATGTTGGTGTGCTGAGTTTTTTGTTTTTTGTTTTTTTGTTTTTTGGTTGCTGTTTTTGTGGGGCAATGGCAATTACATGGGCATTGGGACCTTCAGGAATATTCCAGAATCTGTCTATGATGTGTTGTATTTCCCTTGTACTAGAGGGTTTTCATGGCTGCCTGTTCATAGCCTGTCCACTCCAGAAATGTTCCTGTACCCATCAATAAATGTCGCCCTCATCCTAGGAATTAAATGAACAGATAGTATATAGTTTTGAAGCTTTGGTGTCATTAGACTTAAATCTCTAGGACACATAAAAACTCCCTTGTGGTATTAAATGTGATTTCAAGTTTCAGTGACAGTGGTAATTTTTGCATTTCCTGACTCTTGTGTTTAAATTTGCAGTCTCAACATTGCATCACCATAGGTTTTCACATTTAATGAATATTTATGTTGAGCTGAGTTCTATACGAATGCTGTGGTTTCTGACTTGATTATAGCTTGCTATGTGCTGTGGCTAGGAGTGCCCTACAGACAACAGACTTGGCACACGTCTCAGCATGCCAAGCCCCGGTGGATGTGGTTAGGGACCACGGTGACTGGTACTTTGGTTGCTATGCCAACCTTGTTTTTGGAAAGGGGAGGCTCTAAAACAGCAGTGGGTTGGGGGCAGAATAGTTTTGAATATATCAAGTAAAATTATTCCCTATATGTTTCCTGCAAGAAAATGTTGTAGAAAACTCTAGAATTCTTACTATGTGCTCAGATAGCATTAGTTAATTTTCTTATTAACTTTTTCTCTTAGTTTACTTTTGCAAGGCTGTTTTATTTGTCCTCTTGCAAACTTGGGGCAGGTGACCTTTTCGTGTGTGAATGTCTTACCTACTTGCTGGAGGACAAATAGGGAATCTCCTTTCTCCCAACCCATGCCAGCTGTTCTTGCCCTTTGGTAACTAACCTGGTGATGACTGATTGGGGGAAGAAAAAGGGAAAGAAAAACAGGAGGAAGGTTGGATGGGGAACTGCTGCTCCCTCAGCTCTTTATCTTCATTTCCTTTTTCTCCATCCCAAGAAGACCTTTCCTTGCTCCTCCCTATTCTTGTGTATCAGCAAGGACCTTCACTCCTAAGTGGCATTTTAGGATGCCCTGCTCACAAGCTTGGGCAGGCAGGGCTGGGATGAGAGGTGGAATGTGTCCCTGGCATGCCACACTGGAATGCTGTTTTTACCCTTTGTAAATGGTGCCTTGTGTGATTGATTCTACGGTGTTTAGTGTTGTTCACTGAAATATCTAGAAGGGAATTGATCAAGCCTGGCAAACTGGATGGGAGCCCAAAATGGCAGAATGGGCTGGGACTCGTGGATGTCATTAACTGTTTTAATGGCTCTTTACAGAAGACCTGAGCTGCTGGGAGCTTCCACCTGTTCAGGTTCAATAGCTTAGGCCATTTGGTATTGTGGAGGGCTAGTCTTCAAGCCTCTTCATACAGAAAAGGAAATCTCCACCCCTTTGAATGAAAACTTATTATTTTAGGTGAGGAAGGCTGATCATAAGCTTAATCATAAGCTTAATCTCTGCTTGCTGACTTGGAGTCAACTCTCACATCCTCCATTAGATTGTCACCTTCTTCAGTACAGGGTTGGTGTCTCAATCTTTTAACATTTTCCCACTTCAACCCAAAGGGTCTCTTTATGCAAATTAGGAAAAGCCATCCTTTTCTCAAAATACCTGACTTCTATTTGCTGTAAATTGATCATAATATGGATCTAAGGTGAGCATAGATGTGAACAGCATCCCCAGAGTTATGCAGTGCACCATCCTGAAACCCGCAAGGTGCTCCTCTTTCTCCCTGTTGGCTGATGTGGCATCTGCCTATAAGTTCTCTCTTCTCCAATGTTTCTCCCTCTGATATATTGCTTCTGACTTGTGTAGTCCATTCCCAGAAAACCAGGGAACCATATTTGTTAGAATTAGTGAACAGAGACACGAAGGAGATGTAAGTAGTTTAGTATATGGATTGCTTTGGCTGCTTTTCCACTTTGTGCTGACTTCTTTGTAGATGAGCACAGGGTTCTCAAACTTTCGGTATATTATACATGCATAGGCCTTTTGTGGAGCAGGAATGGCACTACCATTTTATGGGAGAAAATACATATATAGTCCCAATCACCAACTATTTTTTGTGAGTCGGTGTTTCAATCTGTTGCCCAGGCTGGATGGAGTGCAGTGGCATGATCACGGCCACTGCAGCCTCAACCTGCTGGGCTCAGATGATCTTTCTACTTCAGCCTTCCAAGTATTAATAGCTGGGACTACAGGTGCATGCAACCACACCCAGCTGATTTTTTGATTTATTGTAGAGATGAGGTCTTGCCATGTTGCTCAAGCTGGTCACAAACTCTTGGGCTCAGGCAGTCCTCTTGTCTCAGCCTTCCAAAGTGCTGGGACTATAACCTGATTCAGGCATAAGTCCTTTTTAGTTTTAGTTTTATAACTACAACGTTTAGCCAACTATATTTAAGAGGAGTTGGGAGGACACTTTTGTGTCATCAAACATTGACATGGCTATTAGGAGCAGCATTTTTTTCTTTTTTGAGTCTTACTCTGTGGCTGGAGTGCAGTGAGTGGCAAGTTCTTGGCCACCGCAGCCTCGACCTGCTAGGTTCAGGAGATCCTCTACCTCAGCCTTTCAAGTTGCTGGAACTACAGGCATGTGCCACCATGCCCCACTAATTTTTTGATTTATTGCAGAGATAAGGTCTTGCCAAGTTGCCCAGGCTGGTGTTGAACACGTGAGCTCAGGCCATCCTCTCACCTCAGCCTCCCAAAGTGCTGGGATTATAGGTGTGAGCCACCGTGCCCGGCCAGGAGCAGCATTTTTCAACTTTGCTATGCAGAATTCAGCATTTGCTAGGTTCTTTAAGCCCATTGCAAACTGTTACTTAAACCGTTTCTTAAACTGTTTAAGTATTCAAAAGTGCTACTTAATTGAGAAATGATCATACCATGGAAATCTTTTTTTTTCTTTTTTAATAACATGCTTAGTAGTGTCTTGCACTGGTGTCCCTTTTCCACTGCTGTGCAGTCCATGGGCTTCCCAGAGTGCTTCTTAAGCACTCTGCAATAGACCCAGACTATTCATTCCTCCCTGGTTCCCAGTTCTGTCTTTCATCTTTGTTCCCTGGGAGGGGTGCTTGGCTACAGCTTCACCAGCTTGTCCCTACTCTCTACAGCTAGATTGTTGTCCAGGTCTTGAGCTCTGTTAGCTGGGTGTGTGCGCGTGCGCATGCGCGCGCGCACACACACACACACACACACACACACACACACACAGAGCTGGATGTGAACTATGAGTTCAGTGTGTTTCTAGGCCAGCTTGCTTGTTGTTCCTCAAGCCACATGGCCTGCATACAGGCAGGACTGCTCTGAAGGAAACGCGGGTGGTTGGTTGATTGCGCCTCTGGATCAGGCCAGGGCACGTGGAATGCCGTGATATACTAAGGCTGTGCTCTGGGGGCCTAATTATATGGGACCTGTGGCAAGCACAAGTGACTTCAGTGCTTGGTTTGATCCAGTATGTGATTTTTGCCAAAGCAAATACTTTATTAATCTTAATCCCCCAAATTAGACACATTGACTTTTTCTAAAAATGGGAATGATTGGAGTGCATTGTGGCTTTTTTTTTTTACCCCCACCCCACCCCATGCCTCCCTCCACCAAGACTGGGCCATGCATTCCTCTCCTTGAATGGAGAAGGTGGTGTTTCCATAACCGTCTACTTCCTTTCACATTCCTGCAACTGGGTGATGCTCCTTTGCTGAAGATGAGTATAAGCTTCCCCCAAGAGGTTCCACTTCTTCCTACTTCAAGACCAAAAAAAGAGTTTTCTGTCCTGATGGAACTTTCCTAACTGGGGACTCTTCCTGATTTCCTTGGGATTCTGATCTAGAATGTGTGTAGGGAAAACTGTTGAGCAACTTCCTAAAGTGACCTTGAGTGTGTCTGGGAGACTCAGCCAGAATTTCTTGTGTGGCATGTGAGTGAGCGAGTCAGTGAGGTCAGCAGGGCTCCCCATTTGCACCCAGTGTCTCTCCTCAGAGTCTGTTGGGAAGAAGGGCATACTCACAGGGTGGAATAAATCTGACATTAGAAAGTGAGCATGTTCTTATCTAGTCTAAACTAGGAAAAAAATGCCTCCAAATAAGCAAGCAACCTAACCTCACCTCAGAAAACAGTACTTAGTTAACTTCCCTTCCTTCTCTTCACTCAATCTCTGCCTTAAGTCTGAGGTGACTTGGTGAGATCGATCAGCTTTGAAGTCCCAAGGTGCTATTTTAATACTTTTCTTTCACATTTCAGATTTCTAGACCGATTTAACTAGATTCTGGAGGGAGCTTACTTTACAGCATTCTTAAGAGCTCGAACAATCTTGAAAGAGTTAAACTCTAATTAGCTCATTCCTAAGGTATTTAATGCCCTTATTAAAACTCAACTGCTCGTTCACTTTTTTCTTTAGTGAATCAGATTTCTTGAGGAGCTGAGCCTTCGCTCCTCAGATCACAGGCTCACATGTTGAAGCTGGCAGTGCTAGAGGCTAGTTCCTATCTGTGTGACAGCATTTTTAATTTAACAGGACCGCCTTTGATGTTCCCAAATATTTATAGGCAGCTTTAGATCATTTCAGCGTGTGCTTTCTTTTTCTTTTCTTCTCCTTCTCTCTTTTTTTTAACCGGAGCAAAAGTTCTTCCTCATGCAACAGCCTTCCTTTTATCCTGTTAGTTTATTTTTGTTTCCTTTACAGCTTTGGCGAAGGTTCTTTGGCTGCGCACACACACACACAGACACACACAGACACACACACACACACACACACACACACTACACACGGTTGACCCTCCTTTTTGCTTCTTTGGTAAAGACCACTTCTCTGTATCATCTTGCTTGCTTGAGAGATTGCTTGAGGCACTTCTATTTGTCCCTTGACTTTTTTCAAGCTGAATTTTTTTTTTCCGGATTTGTCTCAGGAATCTGCTCTCTGGCTGACCTGAAAGCTTTCAGACCAGCATGAAGACCTGGGCAATGTGTGTGAAGGTGTCTGTCTCTTCATGGCTGACCAGGCTACAGTGTCCTGCTCTGCCTGCATGTGTTGACTGGGCCTCAGCAAGTTATGATTTATAATGTACCTTCAGCAGATACTGTTATAGCTGGGGCAGGAAATTCAGATAGCCAGATTGTCCTGATCATTTCAGGTTTGTTTTGCTTGACTCTGCTGGACTTCTTGGCTGAAAGTAATAGAAAATCAAAGATTTTATTCTCAGTGATGGGAAAACCAAGGCCTCAATGTAGATTTGTTAAACTATTAAGAAAAAGAAAAAGGAAACTTTGTACTAATCAAAACAAATGATAACAGAGAACAGTGGTTTCTGTGCCTGGACTCTAGGTAGGTAAACATTCTGCTTGTGAAATAATCCAAGTTATTGAACTCTTGGCTGCCGTTACGTACCTGGGTCTGGCAGACAGAAGCCCAGAACATTTCATGGCCTTCCCCATCATTGCAGGTTCTGCCTCCAATTATATGGATGCCCTTTAATGCTGAAGGGCACATAGGTTGTTGATGAAATGTTTGAATGGATGAATACTGTCTGTTAGACACTATCCTTGGAACTTTATACTGTTTGTCTAGCTAGATCCTTAGGAAGAGTCTGAGTGATAAGAGACTTCATCCCTGTTTTTTTAGATGAGGATACCAAAGTGCAGGGAGGTTTACATAGCTAGTGATGGAAGAAACTGGCCTGGAGCTCAAGACTGGTTTTACAACCTCACTATAAGTAGTTTGAGGCAGAATAAATCCAGTGGCAGTCTGCTAACCTTCTTATAGCTAAAAATTCTCTCGACACTAAAATCTACTGTGTGATACATTCTGAGAATTCAGAGCTGACCAGTCTATTGCCATGTATGGGGCAGTGGTGGAGAGTACATCCCTGGAACCAGACGGGCCTGTGTTTGCAACCTGGTTCTGCCACTGTCAACTCTGACCATAGCCAAGTCCTCTAACCTCTGAACCTCTGTTTTCTTGTCTGTTACATGGGACAGATAGTTTGTACCACCAAAGGATTACGAGGACTGAGATCATATACAAGGGGAACCCCCCAAAACCCAGAATTTATTTATTAAAAAAATCATGTATTTATTCTTACATGTTTAAAATTCAGTCACCTTCAAAATACTTTCCTTTTGATGCTGTATACACCTATGGTGATGCTTTTTCCACTGCTCAAATCAGTTTTTAAACTCATCAATTTTAATGTCTTTTAGCGCTTTTGCTGTTTTTTGTGTCACCTCTTCCACATAGGCAACATGTTTCCCTTTGAGGAATTTTTGCATCTGGAAAAACATAAAAAGTCACTCAGGGAGAGCTCAGGTGAACAGGAGGGTGGGGCACGGACATCATGCTTTTTTGGTCAAAAACTGCTGAATACTCAGTATGGTGTGGACTGGTTGTTTGTGTAAATCTCCCATCATGAAATGGGCAGATGTGTTGAAAGAATCGCCAAAAACAAAATTCACTGAAGTTAAACGCAGCCTTTTACAACGCTAGCTGGTACACTGATGCCAATGGGTCCTAGAACACTTACCTAGCAGGGAAACCTGTACTACAAGGGGCTCACCCTAAAAAAATTGTGTTTTTTTTATGGGTCCCCCTTATATGTAGGGTGTACAATAAGTGCTTGATGTGTGTTAGCACTGGTGACTGTTGCCACTATAGAATTGTCACTCTCAAAGAGTGGGAAATGCTTTTTTCTGTGGGAAAGTATCAAGTAAACCAGCTATTAGAAGGCAACTTGGCAGCCACAGCAGAGAGATGTGCTTGTACTTAGCAGGGACCCAGGGCAGAACCACTGGCTTGGATTTTTTATATTCTTTCATTCGGCAGCTGTGTATTGAGTCCTTACTCTGTGCTGGGCAGAGCCATTGAGTCACACTGATTGCTACAACACCCACGCCCCCACCCAGTTTTCCATTTCCCTTCTTGGGAGAATTTGAGCTAAAATGTTAATTGCTACCTGGAGAAAGAGTTCATGGAGTCATTTTCACATAAAACTCCAAAGTGCCAAATGGCACAGCCACACTCCGTTAGACAGTTTATCTTGTGTGGCCTTGTGCTATCCTTCAACTATTCTTTTAATCTTATCTAATTTCCTCTAATTTTTCTGGTCTCTTCTACATGAGAACTTTACGGTCCTTGAGAATGTACAGGCAGCTCGACGAGGGAGCAGGTGGTGACCGCTTTGTTCCTCACGGTGCCCAGATGGTGTCCGTGCCTTCTCATGGTCTCGTTCCATGGGGATTTGTTGATAAGATTTTGCTTTGATTTGGTCTTCCAACCTAGGGCCATATTCAGATTTGATTACTGGCACTGTAGCCTTTTTTTCTGCAGGGTTTCATTGTCTTAGTTGCTGACTATCTTGAAACATAAGTCCCATTCTCTACACCCCCACTTCTTTGCAAGCAGTGGGAATGGTTGTATGTTAGAGCGATTTCTCTGCTCACCAAGCATAGTGCAGAATGAAGGTCAGCAAACTTTCACTTGTTGAGTTGATTGGTAACATATTTAACTTAGAACAAAAGATACAGTTGAAAGGTAATTGCTGCTGTCTTTGTATACTTAAGAACCCAAATAAGCCTTTCTTTAAAATAGATTTAAGGTCATTTCTATGTTTTTCTTGAGTTAACAAGCTTTTTAGTGGGAAGTAGTTGTGTTTTCTTTTTAATTTTTTGTTTTTTTGAGTAGTAGTCTCACTCTGCCACCCACACTAGAATGCAGTGGCATGCTCATGGCCACCGCAGTCTCTACCTGCTGGGCTCAGGCGATCCTTCTCCTCAGCCTTCCAAGTAGCTGGAACCACAGGTATGTGCCACAATGCCCAGCTAATTTTTTGATTGATTTATTGTAGGGATGAGGTCTCACCAAGTTGTCCAGGCTTGTTCAACCCCTGGACTCAGGCAATCCTCTTGCCTCCGCCTCCAAAAGTGCTGGGATTACAGGCATGAGCCACTGCACCCAACTAGGTGTTTTCTAAATACACTGTTTATTTGAAGCTAAGCCGATGTTCTGTCTACTTTTGGACAGTGAAAATAATGTTAATTTTTGATTTGGCTCTATTTGGAAGGGATCTCCGGAGTGGGTCATGTATATTCAACTCTGGTGTCTATGCTTTCTTTAAATAGCATATTTAACTTCACATTAAAATTAGCTTCTGTTCAGCTAAAAGAACTGATTGAAAGGAAAATTCCGAAGGCTAAATGACTGACAGCATGCATTATGTGATAGAAATTGGCTGTAGGTCATCTCCTTAAAGTATTTGAGAATGAAGGAAAGCCCAGCTTTCTTTCCAGAGAACTTACCTTCTCCTGGGCATATTGGTGGCCTCCTTTTGTCCTTGGGGCATGGTGCACGCTGACCATACTGTGGAGAAGGCAGTAATGTCTGGGAACATATTTTGAGCTAGCATTGGGAATTGTGCAACTCTCATTTGGTGGGGATATGTGAGAGTCACTAACTAGCAACATTTGGACAAAAAAAAGTCCAAGAGGGTTGACTTGGTGTCACTGGGGCCTTTATGTGGTGATGTTTCCTTCCTCCCTCCCTCCCTCCCTCCCTCCCTTCCTTCCTTCCTTCCTTCCTTCCATTTGGGGTTTCACCGTGTTGCCCAGGCCGGAGTGCAGTAGCACAATCACAGCTCACCACAGCCCCAACCTCCTGGGTTCAGGCGATCCTTCCACTTTAGCCTCTCAAGTAGCTGGGACTACAGGCGTGTGCCACTACACCTGGCTAATTTTTTGATTTTTTTGGTGGAGATTAGGTCTTGCTGTGTTGCTCATGCTGGTTTCAAACTCCTGGTCTCAAGCAGTCTTCCCGCCTTGGCCTCCCAAAGCGCTGGGATTATAGGTGTGAGCTTCTGCACCCAGCCACATGTTTGCATTTTCTTACGGTCTTTATGGAGAACCAGTTTGCCCCACATGACATGGGTTATGCCTGACTCCCACTACCCCCTGCCCTTCTCCCCCCGAATGTCAAAACTAGGAACAGAAGCAAAATCCATTCTGCATTGGCTTTCCTTCAGGCTAAGCTAGATTGCTTGTGGTGCAGTCAGTTGGATGCAATTTGTTTTTGCTAAAGAAAGAGAAAACCTGCGCATATAATACAGTGTTAGGACCTGTGCTTTCAGTTTTGGTTTTTTTAAAGCAGTGATTAGATTTGTTTGGGTGGGGAGCAAAGATGAAGCTAATGGTCTAGTAGAGGTCACTGGTTCCCTGGCAAGGGCCTAGTGTCTCACTCAGTTGGGAGTTTTAAGCATACTTGTTTGAAGAAGCTTTTTATTTTTTGAATCACTTTCAGTGCTCTGAAACCCTTCTTGGTCTTAACTCTTTGTTGCCACCTGTGGAAAACTTGCTTTTTGGGAATATAAGCAATTTGGAGCCAATTAACAATGTATGGACCTTTCCTCAGGGCTTCATGTTGGGATTATTTACTAACCTTACTGTGGACTGTTTTTAGATCAGGATGATTGTCACTGTATTTATTTTCCCAGAAAATAATCAAACCAAAACTTGCCCTTGCTGGTATAGAATGATTATGCAAAATAAGTCTGTATGATTATGTTCCTAGAAATGTAGTTTAGTGAAAAGAAGTAAAAACTTGCTTTTAGCCTCACTTACACAGTGAATTTGATGAAATCTGATTTGTATCTGGGAGCCACACTTTTTCCAGTAGACTTTGGATCTGGAAGGTAGCAAGAAAAAAGCAAAGTAACTTAGTGCTTTCTTCTTGTGAATATAAGCAGTCTTGACTTCTTCATGCAGGTCCACCTTGCTACTGTATTTTTTTTCTTTTTTTTTTTGAGTTGGAGTCTCACTGTCACCCAGACTGGAGTGCAGTGGCCGCTCCCGGCCACTGCAGCCTCGACCTGCTGGGCTCCGGCGATCCTGCCACCTCAGCCTTCCAAGTAGCTGAAACTACAGGTGCACGCTACCACGCCCGGCTAATTTTTTTGATTTATTGTAGAAATGAGGTCTCACCAAGTTGCCCAGGCGGGTCTTGAACCCGCGGGCTCAGGCAATCCATTCACCTCAGCCGCTACTGTATTTTTGGGCATGAAAGTGAGGAGATCTACAACAGCCTTTGGATGTTTCAAGGTGTATCTTGCTCCATTTTTTTTTTTAGTTGAAGTCTCACTTTTGTTGCCCAGGCTGGAGTGCAGTGGCACGCTCATGGCTACCACAGCCTCAACCTGCTGGGCTCAGGCAAGCCTTCCACCTCAGCCTTCCAAATAGCTGGAACTATGGACACATGCCACCACGCCCGGCTAGTTTTTGTGATCTATTGTAGAGACGAGGTCTCGCCAAGCTGCCCAGGCTGGTCTCGAACCCCTGGGCTTAGGCAGTCATCTCGCCTCAGCCTCCCAAAGTGCTGGGATTACAAACTGAGCCACTGTGCCTGGTTTGCATTTTGCTTTTTTGAGCTCCAGCCTTAATACTGTCTTTTTCCTGGATGGGGTTGATGGATGTAGGACTTGATATTTTCTCCTTCTCTTCTAGCTGAAGTCTCACTTTGTTGCTCAAGGCTGGAGTGCAGTGGCATAACCATGGCTCACCGCAGCCTCAACCTCCAGGGCTCAGGCGATCTTTCCATCTTAGTCTCCTGAGTAGCTGGGACTACAGGTGCATGTCACCATGCCTGGCTAATTTTTTTGATTATTATTATTATTTTTTTGTTTACAGACAAGATCTTTTTTTTTTTTTTTTTTTTTTTTTGAGTTGGAGTCTCACTCTGTCGCTCAGACTGGAGTGCAGTGGCCGCTCCCGGCCACCGCAGCCTCGACCTGCTAGGCTCCGGCGATCCTTCCGCCTCAGCCTTCCGAGTAGCCGGAACTACAGGTGCGCGCTACCACGCCCGGCTGATTTTTT
>CAUYQG010086446.1:0-10510 GCA_963574415.1 Tarsius wallacei
TTTGTGTAAATTTCTCTCTCTCGCCTCCTTTCCTTCCCTTTCTTTAATTCTGTTTTTCAGGGAAGGTGGGGTTGCTTTTGCTTCGCGTGTGCAATCTCCTATTCTTCCTTATGAGGGTCCTCTGGCTTTGTTCACTTTTGAGGTTGGAGTGTGAGCTGCGGGCTGTACTTTTTGCACTTTTGAGGTTTAGTTGAGGGTGAAGCTGTGATTCAGAATCTATATGCTGATTCCAGCATCCACATACTGGTGTATGAGCCCACTGGAACCTATTTCCCACTGTCTTACAATCTTTCTGTGCAGTGGAATGTAGGTTTGGTCCCTGGAACAAAAGGAGGTACAAAAGAGGAAAGTAATGAAGGGGGGGGTCCATGGGAAGTTAGAAAGAGAGAAGAGTGAGAGGGAAAACAGACATATATACCAACTAACAGGTGAAAAAGAGACACAAGGCTGGAGAGAAGGAAATAAAAACACTCAAGGAAAATTCCCTAAAGAATACTGATAGCTGTACAAAGGCAGACCAAAAAAATCATGTCTTTTCATGCATTTTGCCTAACACAAACAGATAGTGTAAGTCAATAAGCAAACAGAAGTGAGCAAAACACACAAAGTGATAAAATCAAAAGTCAAAGTAAGAATTCAGACTAGCTCTGGGATCTTTCCTGAGTGTCTAAAGTCTGTTCATCTCTGCTGTCTGGCCTCTCCCCTTATTTTCATTGCAGACAGCTACATTTACTGCAGCTTGGGTTTCCTCTTTTGGCCTGCTACCTGGGAAGTCTGCTACACTTAGTTCCCTTTGTCTGCTTCAGTTTAGGGGAGGGGCTTTATCTTCTGTTTAGCGATGTTACCTTGGGAACCGAGGTGGAGGCTGCTGGTAGGTGGGCAGGGCAATGCAAGTCTCTGCCTGGAGAATGGCCGAGGTGGCAGTTTCACTTTCGCAGATCCTTTCTCTCCGCTCATTTGGGTCCCTGGGCAATCCACTATGATGGACTGTGATGGCGTGGTAGGCACCGGGGATCAGCTGCACAGCTGGGTGCTGTATCCAGGGCACTACCAGTGAGTTGGGGTGGAGGAGGGGGTCGGGAGTTCCCTCCTCTGGAGCTGAGAGCCTCCGATCAGCACCTCCTAATGATTTGCTGTTCCTTTACCCAGAGCTCCAGAGCTCCAGAGCTCCAAAGCTTTAAAGGCCAGGTGGTGATCCGCAAAAGTGGCCCTGGATTGCTCACAGGGTATTTCAGCCAGAAATGGAATCGGTTTCTCTGAGGGGCAGGTGCCCAGAGCCTCCCAGGGTGACCACTGGCTTGGTCTGGGCGAGATGATGTAGCCAGGGAGGGAGCTGAGACCCAAGACTTCCCGTGTGTGCTAGGCAGCAGTGGGGGGCCACAATATCCGGCCCTGCGTGGGACCAAGGGTCCCCGGGCCTCGGACCAATGCGGCTGGTGGTGGGCAGGAGGTGGAGGAAGGAAAGCAAGAGTCTTTTTGGGAACTCAGGTTCGGAGAATCTCACAATTCCATCTATGCCATCGCCATCTTACCGGAACTCCCCGATCTCATTTTTCTATTTTTGATTTGATTGCCTGTGCTTTTGAGATATTACTCAAGATATCTTGGCCAAGACAATATCCTGGAGTGTTTTCCAGTGTTTTCTTCTAGCAGTTTCAGGTCTTAGTTTTAAACCTTTAATGCTTTCTTTTTGTTGTTGTTGTTAGAGTCTCACTCTGTTACCCAGGCTGGAGTGCAGTGCCACGCTCACAGCTACCATAGCCTCAACCTGCTGGGGTTCAGGCAATCCTCCCATTTCAGCCTTCCAAGTAGCTGGAACTACAAGTGTGCACCATCATGCCCATAATTTTTTGATTTATTGTAAAGACAAGGTCTCACCATGTTGTACAAGCTGGTCTTGAACCTCTGGGCTTAGGCAGTCCTCTCACCTCTCTCCCAAAGTGCTGGAATTACAAGTGAGAGCCACCATACCTGACTTTAATCCATTTTTATTTGTTTTTTTTATATAGCAAGAGATAGGGATCTGGTTTCATACTTCTGCATATGGATATTCAGTTTTTCCAGCACCATTTATTGAAGAGACTGTTCTTTTCTAGGTGACTTTGTCAAAAATGAGTTGACTGTAAATGCATGGTTTTATTTCTATCTATTCCATTGATGTATGTATCTGTTTTTATGCCAGTTCTCACCAGGATACCGGTTATACTGAATTAAGGCTCACTCCCAATGACCTCATGTAACCTTAATTACCTCTTTAAAGACCATATCTCTAAACACAATCACATTCTGAGGTACTAGAAGTTAGGACTTTAACATATGAATTTTCAGGAAACACAACTCAGCCCATAATATCAAGGAAGATAAATATTGAATAAAACATAGTATGGCATACTAGAAAGAACATTGAGCTTAAAATGTAAAAGGTTTAAGTTAAACCTAGTGTTGCTTTGCGACTTTTATGTCTTTGAACAAGACTTAATTTCTCTGACCCTCAATTTTCTGATTATTAAAAAGAGATAGTAATATTTTCCCTGTTGTATTTTAAGACTCTAATATAAAATACTGTACATATAAAAGCATTTTGTAAATTGAAGAGTCCTCTTCTCATATAAGTTGTCATTATCATTTATATAGCTATTGATAGCTACAACAGGGAGAAATTGCAGGTTATAAAAAAAGGATTTAGGGTTTAAAGAATGAATTGAACTCATTTGTTTAATATAGTTGCAGTACAAAAATATGAGAAAGAACAGCATAATGTGTATTCATAGATGTGTATTCTTCCAACTTAATATAACAAATTAATTTTAAGAAATAATTAGATATACTATTGGAATACCTATTAGTATAATCTATATATACTCAGGAAGCATATCTTTTGTAACACTTTTATACATGTTTTTGTCAATAGCAACTATTTTAGCACTTAATTACTGCACATACAGATTAGATCAACTCATTACATTGTGTATATCACATTCTGATCTTTCCAATACAAAGGAAAAATTTTAACAAATACTATTTGATGATGACACTACCTTCCTATATATTACATTTCAATTTTTCTTGGAAATACTTTTTTTAATGTTTTACTTATGTTTTTAAAATAATTACTTATGTGAAGGTAGATAACCTTTAATTCAGGAAGTTTGGGATATATATATATATAATTGATATCATGATTTGTGTTTTTTAGGGAATGAAATCAGTCAAGTTGAAGGACTTGACAACTTAGTCGTCCTTCAGGAATTGGTAGTGGACCATAACCGCATCAGAGCGTTTAATGACAGTGCTTTTGCCAAACCAAGTTCTTTGTTGGCTCTTCACCTGGAGGAAAACAGACTACGAGAGCTGGGCAAATTACAGCCTTTGGTAAAACTAGAGAAACTCTTCCTAGGATATAATAAGATTCAGGTAACATTATTTTGGTTTTTGTTGTGAGATTTATAAGCTTTAATTCCCCTGAGCTCTGCACGTAAGTCTTCCAAACACGCCAATGAAAATTTTGCAAGTATGGTGTTTACATTGTATATACCATCTATATTTCAAGGCATGTAAATACTCTGTGATGCAGGGATGTCCACCCTGCTTCTATACTTATAAACTGGACAAACACACATGCACCCACCCACTAATAAAGGTTAGCTTTAAGTGTTGTAATACTCTTCTCATAAGTCCTCTCAGATCTCATTTGCTTCTTGACTGCTCTTAGTCCAAGTTGTTTCTGAGTCTCGGTTCCAGACTTCCTCTGGCCATTTAAACGTGTCATATGTAGTTGGTCTTCCTGGCATTTGAATCAATTCCTGATAATGGACTTTACCCTGGCTTTAATATTACATCTCTTCCACTCAAGGCTTTTTTAGATAAGATCCTGCCTTAGTTTTACCTGCTCAAAGTTCAACCTGTTACTTTCAGGCCACTACTTCAACGGAGCCTGCTCACACTATCTCCAGAGATAGCATACAGATAAGAGAGTTGAAGACATAACCTTATACAGCCCTCACATTTCTCTTTGCAATTCGGTGATGGTCTGTTAGCCCTCCTTTTATCAGCTTTACTACCTCTGCCCATTCCTCTAAGACAGCCTTAAAGACAGACTGAACTGTGGACCACCCCCAAGAACAGGGCCCACTCTACCTTGTTCACCTTTGTGTCAGTAAGTAGCATGGTACCTGATGCATAATAGATACTCAATACATATTTGGCTTTATTTTCGAGAGTTCCAGAAGCCTTTTTCTGGGATGATAAAAAAGCTCTGAATAAGATGAGAGGAAGTTATGTGCAGTGTCCCTTTCTACACAGCAACTAGGGAATGTTTCTCATACAGAGAAAAATAGTATACAACTGGCCAGGCTCAGTGGCTCATCCTGTAATCGCAGCACTTTGGGAGACCAAAGCGAGTGGATTGCCTGAGCCTGCAGGTTTGAGACCAGTCCCTGCAACTTGGCGAGACCTTATCTCTACAATAAATAAAAAATTAGTCAGGCATGGTAGCGCACACCTGTAGTTCTAGCTACTTGGAAAGCTGAGGCAGAAGGATCACCAGAGCCCAGCAGGTCGATGCTGGAGTGGCCGTGAGCATGCCACTGTACTCCAGCCTGGGTGATGGAGTGAGACCCCAACTCAAAAAAAAAAAAAAGTATACAACTAATGTATCCAGTTTCAAACATTCATCTGAGAAAAGCCTGCCAAAACTTGTGGTGATTCTTCCTAATCTTTATCCAGGAAAAGTCTAAAATAGGAAAATTGCTATTCTATAGAAAATAGAAAGTCTTTCCAGTGATAGCAACTGAGCTAACAAAAAGGATTCTCAAATCAAACTTAACACTCATAAGAGATCTTGGTATAAAGCTTTAGTTATAATTTCAAGAATACACAGGGACTAGGATATTCCTAGTGCCTTTTCAGGTCCTTCCTTCCCACATTACACGTAGTCCAGCTTAGAATAAAAGATGAAGTCTCCAAGTAAGATTCTATGGGGGTGATCTTATGCAAGAAGGGAGTGTTTCATTTATGAAACATCTCCATTTTATACTTCAGCTTATGTGGCATTGTATAGGGATCCATACCTTATAATTCTATAGATTATAGGTTTATTTACTGTAAGCAGTCCTTAACCAGTGAGATCCATTAAGAGAATACCATAAATAAGGACCTAGCAAATGTCATTGCTCTATTTGACAGAATGTTCAATTACCAGCATACTTACAAGGAAATAAGACCAGATAACCTGCTTTTCCTCAGGAATGTTCCTGCCCTACCTCTCCACCCTCTATCCCTCTTAAGGGAGTTAATGGATGGTAGCTCCATTGGTATAACAACTTCCTCCCCAGTAACTTAAACAGAATAACGTTTTGTGAAGCTTATTTATTATCAAAATCTCATATAGCTAAATGACAGACAGCCTATATGATAAATCAAGGGAGAATATGCATATTATTGAATGAAGGAGTGAGCATTATTGATTATTTAATAATCAGCCCTTCTTTGGTTCTTTTTATCCCTTAAATGGTTCTTTCAACTGAACTTAGATTGTTTTTCCACCAAACTTATTCTAATTATTGATATTATAATACCTTAATGTGACCATACATTTAGCTGGGGAAAAAATGAACTCAGAGTAATAAGAACATTAAGTTGGAAATTCTGTTGAATTCTGCTAAAATATATGTTCTTCAAAATTCTTAACTCTAAATTTTCTTTTTGAGAAAGACTTTGTTTCTAGATTCATACCAATATAGAAAGACTGATACCAACATTAATTTCCACAATGAGGCAATAATATTGCAGCCTCTGTGTTGATAAAGATTGATAAAAGGAGCTGTTTGATCCTTGTTTCCAAGTGATTCCCCTACTTGGCATCTAGCTATTCTGTCTGCTTTTAAACATCCAAACAATCTCCTGAAGCTAGAAATGATTCCAGGAAATAGCCTATTGCTATTTCTTGTCCTAAATGAAGACCCCAAACCAGACATAACTGTTATTATGACTGCCTTAAGTGCTTATCCTGACATTGAACTTAAAAGGTAACAACCATTGGTGTACTGGTTGATGTTTAACAACTGGCTCTCCGGGGGGAAAAAGTCCCTAATTAGTAGAGTTTGACAATTTCCATAGTATAATTTCTTTACCATCACCAGTGTCAAGTTAACACCCTGTCTTACAAAATTCCTAAAAATTTACCAATTGACTTTTGTGACTCAGTAGCAGCATACTAATATAAAAAATACCCCGAATTAAAAATGGAAAACCATTATCCCTCTCCCTTACAATTATGGACATATTAGTTTGCTTAATGTTTCTTTTTTTTGAGTTGGAATCTCACTGTTGTTGCCCAGGCTGGAGTGCAGTGGCACACTCTCAGCCACTGCAGTCTTAACCTGCTGGGCTCAGGCGATCCTTTCTCTCAGCCTTCTGCTTAATGTTTCTTTACAACTTTTTACCAGAATTATCCTCTACAAATTTAATTGTCTATGAAAAACAAGCATTTTGATTAGGAATATTTCATTAGTGAATGCTGCTAAACCCTGTTTAATTTGAGAAAATAATAAAAGACTTTTCACAGGTCCATGATTTTCAATCAGGCTTTGGTTACACAGAAACTGCCTGAGGGTAAAAATGTATAACATCTCTATAGACTACTGGATGTTAGAGCGTTATCAAAACTCTCCTTTATAACACTTCCAAAATTAAAATAGTAAAAGATCAGTCATTTTAAAAATCAGATTTTACTTTCAAATTATCTAAAACAGGTCTAAACATTTTTTACAGTTACTAGAAGATTGGCTATATGTCCACTTGTAATTCCAAATAGGAATATGGGCATATCAGTAACTTTGTTGTGTTATTGTGAACTAGCAACAATCTCAAGCTGAGCTTGTTGGCTAAATTTTGTCAGAAATAGCATTTTAGAAATAATTTTGCAAAAACTAAAATGTATTTGAAAACTTCCACCAATGTTCAGTGGATACAAATACATAATCCTATGCAGTAGGAAAGGCAAATTATTTAACTAGTCAGTTTTTCAGCCGTGTATTCCCAGCAAGTATACCAGAATGCAGTCCACTTAATATCACATGATCCTTAATTGTTAAGGTTGTGTTTAAATATGTACCTTTAAAGTTGTTTAGACTGGATTCGCCTTTTCCATACTTCTTGGTCATTACTCTGGAGGAATTAACCAAATATAACGTGAGCCTTAGAATAAATCATAACTCTTTTGGGAAAAAAATTGGTCTTTTCTTGAAACCACTGCTATATGGCTGATTGTCCATGTTAGGCTGTCACCTTTCCCAATCATGTATTAGGAATCTGCAGTTCACAAATCTGCCTTTATTCAACAATACAAAATAATGTAACTCAAGCTCATTTCAGAGGATTCAATCAATAGCTTAGCTGCTTTCTAACACATTTAATTACTTCAAATTATCTATAATCAAAAATTTGGGGTCTACCAAATAATAACTTAATGATTGATGTTTCAATAGGATATCGCAGAACTGGAAAAACTTGATGTTATCTCTTCTCTCAGAGAGCTTACAATTTACGGCAATCCAGTGAGTATGTTACCATCCTAATTTCTTAGTACCCACATCTAATAAACAAACAAACAAACAAATAAATAAAACGTGTTAGTTACTTTGCTGATAGTTGTATATAAGTTATTTTATATGGTATGAGAAAGAGATATAATTTTGTTTCCATATGCATAGCGAGTTAGCCCAGCACATTTTATTGACTGCAGTCCTCCAACTGATGACAGTACACGTATAAGAAGGTCTGTTTCAGGTTTCTACATGGTATTCATTGGCCTATTTGTCTATTCCTGTACCAATATTATACTAGGTAAATTATTAACATTTTATGTTAAGCCTTGATGTCTAGTAGAATAAGTGTCTCTAGTTCTTCTCTTCCACCTTCTTTTCTTTATCATTATTTATTTCTCCTTCTTCACTGTCTTGACTATTCTGGGCCCTTTACACTTTTCTATGACTTTTAGGAAACAACTTCTCAAGTTAATAAGAATTTTGTTGATATTTTAACTGGAATTGCATTCAATTTATTTTAAAAATTTGGGGAAAAATTTGCTACTTTTCTTGTTGGGATTTTGGAGGTGATCCAATAAGTAGCACCCTCATTTACTTAATTTCTGAACAAATTGAGAAATGTGACAGTAGAGAGGTGAAAATATCTACATAGCTTAGTGAGAAAGTCAAATGGGCATGTTAACAGATCTCAGAAATAGGTGATTATGATCACCCAGAAACAGGAAATCCTAGACTAAGGTCTCTCTATGTGAGAGAAGAGCTTCTCTTGGAGGAGCAGAAAACATTTGCCCAGAACACATTCTCTCAGAACATACCCTCCCAAGAAGGGGGTTAAAACACTGCTCCTCCAGTGGAAAGGAAGTGAAGGGGTTGAGAGAGCCCAGAAGTGTCACATCATAGAGCTACTTCTACCAAGAAGAAAACAGCAATAAGCAGTCTCCTCTAGTATTTACAGTATTCAGCCTTTCCATTCATAAACACACATTTATTTTATGTATTTTTATAAAGATTTATCATTTTTTCCATAAAGGCTGTAATCATCTTTGGTTAGATTTGTTATTGTTTTAATTGCTTTTTTAAATAGTCTCTTATTATATTTTTCTAATTGTTTGTTCCTGGAGTATATAAATTCTAATTTTTGAATATAGTTCTTTATCTAGGAACTTGGCTAAATCCTCTTTTTAGTTCTAATGACTTGTAAATTGGGGGGTTCTCTATAGAATATTACATATATATAAATAATGACTATTTCTTTCCAATCCTTATATTTTTAGTTTCCTTTACTTCTCTTAGTGTGCAGGCTAGGCCCTCTAATACAGTGTGGGATAGAAGCTCTGATAGTAAGCTACTGACTGCAAAAGAGTGCTTTGAAGTTGTCACTATTAAATATGATGTTCACAGCAGCTTGTATGGATTTAGAGTCTATAATACTCAGTGATCTATCACAGAAACTAAGAACTGAGTACCACATGGTCTCACTCATAAGCATACCCTGGATATTTACCATAATACTGTATATAAGAAAGGGATTGGCAGTAACCAGAAACTGACAGGGGAGGGAAGGGAGACACACAGCATCAACAAGGGTACCTGATCTCAAACCAGGCAAAGTGGGGGCAAAAAGGGAGGCCCAAACTTTACCTGTACAATGGCGACTTGTATACCTAATCCTGAATTGTACCCCACATCTTTAAATTAAAAAATAAATAAAGAATGAGTGCTAAAAAAAAGATGTTTGCAATAGGTTATGGGAAGATAAACTTTAACAATGTGAGGAATTTTCTTTTTTTTATAATCAATATTTTTTATTATGATATTGTGGGGTACCTTAAGGGTTAGGTATACAAATATGCTTTGTTCAGGCACCCTTGTTGATAAGAGGTGTGTCCCCGTCCCCAGACAGATATTGACTACTGTTAATCCCATCTCCCTTCCCCACACCATGGTTTCCCACCACTGTCAGTCATTTTCTTATAGTAATACGTTGGATGCTCAAAGTTCACTATATGAGTGAGAACATGTGATACTCAGATCTTTGTTTCTGTGAGAGGTCACTCAGTATTATAGATTCTAGTTCCATCCAGGTTGCTGCCATGATTTTTTTATTTTTTATGGCTGCTTAGTATTCCATCATGTATATGTGCCACATTTTTTTAACCCAGTCCTCTTTTGATGAACAGCATGGTTGCTTCCAGGTTCTTGCTATTGTGAACAATGTTGTGATAAACATACGTGTGCAGGTATCTTTTTTGTAGAGTGATTTGAGTTCTTCAGGGTATATTCCCAGTAAGGGGATTGCAGGATCATATGGGAGGTTGATATTTAGGGCTTTTAGAAATCGCCATACTGTTTTCCACAGAGGTTGCACTAGTTTACACTCCCACCAACAGTGTAGAAGTGTTCCCTTTTCACCATATCCTCTCCAGCAACTGTTATTTTTTGAGTTATTGATAATTGCCATTCTGACTGGAGTTAGGTGGTATCTCAGTGTGGTTTTGATTTGCATCTCCCTGATGATTAGCGAGGTTGAACATTTTTTCATGTGTCTGTTGGCTGCTCGGATGTCTTCCTTTGAGAAGTGTCTGTTCATATTATTTGCCCATTTTATAATGGGGTTGTTTGTTTTTTTCTTTTCAGCACATTTGAGAGCCTTGTAGATGCAAGATGTTAAGCCTTTGTCAGACCTGGAGTTGGCAAAAATACTTTTTCTCAATCTGTAGGCTGTCTCCCTGCTCTCTTGATGGTTTCTTTGGCTTTACAGAAGCTAGTCTGTTTAATGAGGTCCCACTAGTCTATCTTCTCTCTTATGGCCTGTGGGTTTTGGGTTTTGTTCAGGAATTGGATGGCAGTTCCAATTTCCATGAGGGTATGTCCTTCATTTTCTAAGGTTCTTATGGTTTGAGGTTTTACATTTAGGTCTCTGATCCATTTTGAGTTAATTTTTGTGTATGGGGATAGATAGG
>CAUYQG010086448.1:0-27747 GCA_963574415.1 Tarsius wallacei
AATGGAATAGAATTGAGATTCCAGAAGCAAAACCTCAATTTCTCAACCAACTCATCTTCAACAAAGCCTCCACCACCTACCAATGGGGAGAGGAGAACCTATTCAGTAAATGGTGCTGGGAAAACTGGCTGACCACATGCAGAAAACAGAAATAACTTCTTAAGTTTAAGGTCAATTAATTTTCAAAAGCATTCCAAGACAATTCATGGAAAAATGAACAATGTTTTTAAAAATGATGCTGGTACAATTAAGTTTTCACATGCAAAAGAAAACAAACCAGAAGACATACACAATACTTAAATCAAAATGTACCATAGGCCTATTTATAAAGGCTAAAATTATAAAACTCAGAAGCAAACTAAGTAAATATTTGTCACCTTATGTTACACAATTGTTTTCAGATATGGTAGCAATAGAGCAAATCAATAAAAGAAAATAAGTATAAGTGCATATTTTAAAATGTCTGCTACAAATAATATAAAAACACTTTCTACAGAATGGTAGAAAAAATTGCAATTCATATATTCATTAATAGATTTGTGTTGTGAATATGCACAGAATATTTATAACTCAGCAAAAAATTACAAATTGTCAAGTCACAATATCATACATAATACACATAAATATGGTCAAAATGTGGTCATATGAATTATATGTATCTGTAAATAGAATATACAAATGACTTATAGTTGCATGAATATATACTCAATATCAGTAAACATTTGGGAAAATGCAAATCGCAAGACAGTCATTCCCTCACTAAATGACCATTTGTGTATGCCAACTCAAAAATCATTTGACTCTGTGTGCCAAGGCTTATCTCTACACATTATAGTCTATTTAATAGGTCTATATATCTGCCTTTATTCAAGTATCACACTGTTTTAATTATGATAGTTTGGTAGTAAGTTTTGAAATTAGTAAGTGTGAGTCTTCCAGTTTACTTTTTTATTTTCTTTTTTTCAGAATTACTCCAAGCTATTCAAGATTCTTTAAGCTTCTGCTGAATTTTAGGACAGGCTTTTCTATTTCTGAAAAAGAAATAGTCAATGGGATATTAATAGAGATTGCATTAAATATGTAGGTTATTTTGGAAAGTCTTGACGTTTTAACAACATTCTCTTCCAATCCATGAATTGGATGTTTTCATTTTCTTATGTCTTCTTTATTTTTTTAGAAACATTTTGTAATTTTTATTGTACAAATATTTCTTTTTCTTGGTTAATTCCTAAATATTGTGTTATTTTTTGATGTTATAGTAAATGAAATTGTTTTCTTAATTGCCTTTCCAGATTGCCCATTGTTAGAGTATAAAAAAAAAATTGAATTTTGTGTGATGATTTGCATCCTGCTACATTACTAAATATATTTATTTGCATAAGCAGGTTTGTATGTGTGTGTGTGTAATCTGTAGGGTTTCCTACATATAAGATCACATTGGGGAAAATGGTGAAGTAGAAAGCACCAGGAATTCCCACCTAGAAAAAAATTACATTGGAGAAAAAAACTGCCTGATGTAACTATTTAGGGAACTATGGAGTCCATTTGAAGACTTGTAACTTCCAGAAGAATTTTCATGGTAAATTGCAGTTATTTTTTGTTTATTTTAAATCTTAGTGCAGTAGCAACTACCCATCTTCTACCTCTCAGCTCCCAACCTTCCACACTTCAGTCCCTGCGCAGGCAAATGTACATGTCTTCCATGAGCAGCTTGAACAGTTTTCTGGAGCCACGTTCAGAAAACAAACAAAAATCCTGTGCTTTAAATATCAGGGATGGCTGTTTCTGATCACAGAAACACAGGACCCATGGGCCATTGTTGCACTTCTCCCATTGATGCAGTGACTCCTTTTAGTTCTTCTTGCAGAGTAGATATAGTAATAATAACTCATTCAGCAGCTGTTTATCTAAAAATGCCCTAATGTCTCCCTTATCAATGATGGCTAGTCTTTTTCAGATATAGGATTCCTGAAGCAGACAACATGATTGAGGTGTATATAAATATCAAAAAAAAAAACCTGTAGACACATCCTTAGTAATAAGTGAATTTAGCAAAGAGACTAGATAAAATGGCAATAATCTGAATCAGCTGTATCTATACAAACCAATAATTAGAAATAATTTATTATAAATTGATTCTGATTATAACAGCATTAAAACCCAGTAAGTACCCCTGGAAAAAAACAACAAAATATATGCAAATACTTTACTCCCAAAACTACAAAACATTATATTGATTTATTAAAGAAGATTGAAATAAACACATACTCAATTTGAAGACAATATTTTGAAGTTGACAATTTAACCTATATTCATCAGTGAAATCCCGAATTTCCACCTGAGTTTTGTGAGGTTGTCTAGTAGGTGTGTGCATCAATGAAAAACCCAATAGAAAAATTCCATAAATAGTGAGCATATCCAAAAGATGTGTGCATGTCTGTACAGGTTTTCAAATTTATTAGTTATCAGAAAACTAAAAAATAATTACTACACTTGTCAAAAAAGCTAAGTGAAAAAGAATGGCAACCAGTGACTAGAATGTTGCACTAATAGACCTTGATCACAGCTTTAGTGTATGCAAATTGGTTATACACTGTTTAGAAAATTATTTAACAGTATTAACTAAATTTCAGTATATCCATAGCCTATGACTCAGCAGGTATGCTAGTAGATATATTTCTAACTGAGATGTGTATACATGTTCACTGATTCTAGATATATTTCTATTTGAGAGGTGTAGTTATATTTACCAAATGACATGTTCAGTAATGTTCATAGCAACACTATTCATAAGTACCTAAAATAGTAAAAGCATAAATAATCATCAGTGAAAGGAATAAATTGTTACACTATATATACATATATACAAACATGTACAGAAGGCGCCAAAAAAGTACACATAAGTTAGAAAGAAAGTGTATTAAAATTATAATAATACATACTGATAACAAAAGATGAATACAAGTCATGTTTGACTTCTGCAATTACAAGAGGTGTACGTTATTTGGTAAACATCTGTGGTGAATGTGTAAACTATTCCAACACCATAACAGAAGAAGCAGGACTTGTTGCTATGTGAGGTCTCCTGTATCTTCCCTTGAGCACATCACACATGTGTCTCAAACTTATCAAGAATTTATGCAATTGCTAGGCATGTTGAAGATTCTGTTTCATACTCACGCCTCCATTGTCATTGTACTTCCAGAACGTTCTTGAATTTCAAGTACCACTTCAAAATGGTCTTGTACTCTTCAAAGGACAACTGTGCTTCCACCATTTTCTTTGACTGTCCTGCCTGTCACATTGGACAATAGCTTTCATTTGATTAACACCATTTTTTGACTGAATGCCATGCTACACATTGTTACTGTAGTTCAATTTCAAAAAGTAATACATAGATAACATCTCTTAAAATGTGTATACATATTTTGGCACCCTTGGTATATATCATTGTAAACCATCTATAACTGAAAAAACAAGCTATAACTGCATATAATATTGCAAATGAATCTAACAAATAATGAGAACCGATTAACTCAAACAAAAAATGATTCAAAGTATTATGATTTGAATTTCAAATAAAACTAGTCTTTTACACTAGCATTTAGGGAAAGTTATTAGTTTTGTGGGAACTGTGACAGAAAATTGGAAGGAGCATGCTTCTGTTTATGGGATAGTGTCTAATTTTTCTGTGAGCTAATTAAATGAGCATAATAATTTTGTGAAAATTTGTCAAGCTGTATTTTATGCTATATTTATAATACTGCATATATCGTATAATTCAATAAGATTGGATTTTTAAAACATAAAATGTAACTGATTTTACAGTTATTACAAATGGCCTAAGAAATCAAAACCTAAATATAAAGTAAAATGTAAGTAGCCAGAGCCTAATGAGATATTTTATGGACTGATATTTTGAATTGGCAACTCCAAAAAGACATAAAATGAATCTTTATAGCTAATAATTATGTCATAATTACTTCTGCTCTTGCCAATAATTTTAGAAATGAAATCTCTTTTGCCAATTATAAAATGTTAAAATCATCCAAATTTTAGAATTCTATCTCCCCTTATATTTCTGCTAACTTATATTTTGTATCAGTCAAAATCCAAGAGATTTTAATTGGACATCCATTAGTATTTAAGGGGTGGTGACATCTCTTTGTATTTAAGTACTTAGCACAACTTAAATGGACAAAATATTAAGTAAATGACCTGGAAAATACTATGACTATATTTTAATCTCAAAATAAGATAAAATAATTTTCTCCCAACTCTTAGCTTCCAGATCTTAAAAAGTCTCTGAAAGGAGCTGCATGTATTAATATATAATATGTGATCATTTGATAATATATAAATATACTTTTTAGAGCCACTTCTATAGATTTTTAAACTTATAATTTTTTACAGCTATTATATAATACTTGGAAATGTATGCACTTTATAGTTATTTAAAATTTTATTTTTTACAAATTCTACATTAATTTTGGTTTACACAATAATATAGAAGTTCAGCACAAGAAAAAAAGAGAGCTGGGCACTGTGGCTCAAGCCTATAATCCCAGCACTTTGGGAGGCCGAGGTGAGGGGATTGCCAGAGCCCCTGGTTTCGAGAACAGCCTGGGCTACTTGGCAAGCCCTCATCTCTACAATAAATTCCCAAATTAGCTGGGCATGGTAGCACATGCCTGTCGCTCTGGCTACTTGGAAGACTGAGGTGGAAGGAACATCTGAGCCCAGCAGGTTGACGCTGGGGTGGCTGTGAGCTTGTCACTGCACTCCAGCCTGGGTGATGGAGTAAAGACTCCAACTCAAAATGATAATAATAATAATAATAATAATAATAATAATAATAATAGAAAATTGAACATGTGAATGCAGGCATTCGTATAATAAATTATTACTTTTCTCATCTTCACATGTTGTAGTCTATGAATTCACATGATTTTTTTTTTTAATATTCCCAAATTTTTAACAACTTGAAATTGTATCTTATTTTGTAGTACTTGATTTTGGAGCATTGTAACTTGGTAATCCACCAATTGCAGACTGGTATTCACCGGTATTAATTTTCTTCTACTTTTAACCTAAAATTTGACACACGATATCCTAAGGGTATAAGGAAACTTCCTTTTTCAGAATTTGAAATCATCCCTTCTTTGATCTTATGAAGAAAGCCTAACAATAGTCTTTAATGTGATGTTACTTTGGTCTGGTAACATTGTGTGTGGAGCTCTGTTTCAATGAAACAATGATGATTTGGAGATTCTAATTTATAATTTATACCACACTTCATGTAAGTATAAGCATTAACCATCTATACAATCCTGAAAATAAAGTTTGTTTTTTTGCAACCTAATAAAGATTCTGATGACAGTATAAAAGACATATCTACACAGAATTCCAAGTTATTCTAAATCCATGGCTATATCTTTATTCAGTAATTTTACAAAAATTGCATTTAACATATTAAACAGTGAATCCATCGTTAGCTCTGTCCAAATGAAACAGAAAAAATATTTTAAAGATCAATGGTAACACAAATGAGACTACTGAAACTCAATGATTTTAATCATTATTCTAGTTATATGTGTAGACATATTCAAAATTATTTCTGTCTTATAGTCCTTGCAGATATATTTTCTAGCATTCTACTGAATAACATATAGTTTCCCAAAGAAGTTAAAACAACACAATAATTAAATTTAGGTATGACAGGAACATTACTGTCAGATTCAGAAAAGAAAAAACCCCACAGTGTTAGGGAAGTGAAATTACCAGGAATGTACCAATGTTTCATGAAATAAAAAATAAATAAAATGAAATAAAACAAATCTTTCTTCAGTTGAAATAAGATAATATCTCTATTCTTTGGCCAGAGTGTATTCAACCAGAAAATAAAGTCCTCATTTCACCACTGAGAAGGCTCAATCCACATAGTATTCATTCACTGTTGTGGATTAAATGTTTATGACTGCCCTCCACCAAATTTACATGTTGAAATCCCAGCCCCCAAAGTGACATGATTGAAAGAGCAGAAGTTGAAAGGTAATTAGGTCTTGAAAGTGGAGTCATTATTAATGGGATTAGTGCCTTTATTAAAGGGATCCCGGAGAGATTTTATTTTTTTTCTTATCTTGTTTTGTTTTCCGTATCAAGAGACAATGAAAATTTGGCAATCTGCAACCTGGAAGATGGTGCCTACCAGACTATGAGCATCCTGGCACTCTGATCTCAAACTTCTAGCATCCACAACTGTGAAAAATACAATTCTGTCATTTACAGGCAACCCAGTCTATGATATTTTGTTATAGCATCCCACAATGACTGAGACACTTCCTGACTCTACCATTTAATATCTATTTATGCAGCCATTAAATCTAAGAATAGAACAAAAGTGTAAATAGAATCAGGAAGATTGATGATGCAGGTTATATTCTAGTACATATAGTACTCACAGGGAAATAATAAAGGTAGAAACAGATAGAGAAAAAAAACTCAGTAGAAGTGTATTAAGGATGATAGTTCATGTAAGATACTGATTCAGGCCGGGCTTGGTGGCTCAGTCTATAATCCCAGCACTTTGGGAAGCCGATGCTGGTGGATTGCCTGAGCCCATGGGTCTGAGACCACCCCAGGCAACTTGGGGCGACCTCTTCTCTAAATTTAAAAAAAAAAAAAAAAAAAAAAAAAAAAAAAAAGCCTTTCGTAGTAGCACATGCCTGTAGTTCCGGCTACTTGGAAGGCTAAGGCAAAAGGATCCCCGGAGCCCAGCAGTTCGAAGCTGCATACCAGCTTGGGCGACAGAGTGAGACTCCAACTTGAAAAAAAAAAAGATATTGATTCAGTGTATGACAAAAGAACTCAGAACTTAGTGCTGAAATATTTTATTAAAACGTTACCTACAATCACTTGGATGCCATATTAGATAGCAAATTAATTTGTAAGTTTGAAAAAAGAGATCAGAAAAGAAGATTTTTGTATTCTATATTGGTTGGTCTTTCAAGAAAAAAAAATGTGTTCAGGAAAATATTAGCTAGTTTGAAACCACTGATGACAATGAATGATGGAGTTCACAAACCCAGGGAATACCTCAGACCTATCTCAGAAGTGGCTAAATGTCATGAAAACGTGTCATACTTCCCAGCTGGCATGTGGCGACCAGGTAGCTGAAGATGATACAGAAAAACAAACAAAAAGTCTTTCCAAAGTAGCCTTGTCAGGGACTCATTATTTTGATTTTCTCCCTTTAATCTGCTGGTTCAATTCTAGGGTTATGGTAATAGTCAAATACATGTGACCCAACACTGGACAGATGAGATCAGCAGCAGTTTATCCGTCACATATATCACTGCCTAGCAAGGAGAACATCATGATAGGCAGGTCACATGAAGTTTGCATTCAGGATCTGAGTGAACAAGGAAGGTCTGTAGGAAGAGGCTTTGTAGAAACAAGAGGGTGAAGTTATCCCTGGTTTCACAAGAGGACATAAATGACTTGCTGGAATAGCTGTGTGGGCCAGCAGGGAACTGAAATTTGCTATGTTGAAATAAACAGGCACAGTAACTAGAGGAATTTCTTGGTCATGAGATCTTATTCACAGGAGTAGAATGGGAGAGGGAAGTTGCAACTAATTCATTTGAGGACCTCTTAGCTTCTTTTTCCATGACAGCACATAGTATTTCATTTTAGCTGGAGGCTTTGCAGTGTACTAGTAAAGGAATATTCTGTACTGAACAAGAAAATAGTATTTCTATGGACAAGGAATTGATATATGAAGTTATGCTATCTGTGCTAGTTCCTCAAGCATATGGGTTGTGTCAGTGAGTTGACAGTTTTAATTTTTAATTCTGAAACCTCCAGATAAAAATAAGCTACATCCAGGTATAACATAAAAATACTTCAAACTGCAGCATGGTCAGGAGACTACAATGCATAAAAAATAATGTATTGATTTGAGCTTGATAATGTTACTGTGTGAATTGTCAAGTTATGTTTTCTACAAAGAGATTGGATATATTTTATAAGCAACTAGATTGTGAATTGTGTTTCTCATGGATTCTAGTAGCTATTAGTGATTCTCACACTCATTTGTTTCTGTCTTATATGACAAGAGCAATAATATACAAAATCAGTTAGGATTCTGTGCAAGACAAAAAGACCAGGTGAGTGATTATACAATTATTGGATGGACTAGTGAAGTTAATGTCACATGGCTCCCACTTAGTTTTGGGTTTGATTTCATGCCACGATAGTTAGGATGAAGAAACCAGGGCATCATTTCTGCCACCCAGAGTTTTAGGGTACAGTTTCTGTCTCTTATAACAGTGTTTCATTGCCTTTATTTTATTGGAGCATGAGTCTGGTAATTAGACATGAAGACATGGAGTCAATTTTCGCCAACACTCATTTCTGTCAGAACTACTTTACCCATACCCATATTATTTCAGAAGTATGGATCTGCCTAATTTATAAACGTAACACCTAGTAGGCATTCAGAACACTAGCTTTAAGGGTTTATAAGAAATGCAAAATTTAGTTTTCCTATCTTAGACATACAAGGTAAAAGAAAGGTTGTTAGTGTCAATCCAAATATCCATCACACTATATCACTTTGTCTACTTAAATTCTATTCATTGCTTTCTATGAATACTAAAAATGTCCACTTTTACTATAAGACAAAGCCAAAAAGGATAGCCAGTACACTATCAGTCATAGTGTCCATCTCAAGGTTATATATATTCTCTGCTTAATTTGTCAAACTTTTACCTTGATTTTCTGCAATAGAAAACTATTAATAGTAAACTATCAGAAATGCACCTAAGATTTTAGGAGAAAGGAAGAGTAGAGTCTATATTCATACTTAGCCAAAGAAGAAAATATTCATAGACACTGAATTCAGGCAAAGTCATAGCAAATGAAACTACAAATATAAATATAGATGCACTTGGAAGAAATAGAGAATATATTCTGATACTAAAGTCATTTCAGTTCACTAGACTGCAGTTGATATTTATAATACTCATTCTATATACTGTGTTGCCTTTTCCCTCAGAAACCATTTCAGCACCTGAAATTTCATTACCTAGTACTCTGAGTCATTAGTGTTTCTGCTTTTTCTACTATTACAGGTCATGAAAGAACCGAACAATTCACCTGAGGATCCCATGTGCTTCAAGTACACCCCCCTTTGCCTACTTGTAATGATTAATTTTATATATCACTTCAACTGTGCAAAGACATGTACATTTAGCTGGTAAAACATCATGTTTTAATGTGTCTGTTAGTGTTTCCAAAAAAGATTTACATTTGAATTGGGAGACTGAGTAAAGAAGATCTGCCCATATAAGTGTGGTAAAACATCATCTATTTATTGATAGTTTAGCACAAAAAGATGGAGAAAAGTTGAATTTGCTCTCTCTGCTTGAGTTGCAACAACCATATGCCCTTGGATCAACACTCCTAGTTCTAAGGCTTTTGGATTCAGAACAGATCAGACTTATACCCTTGCTCCCTTGATTTCCAGACCCATGGATTCTGACTGAATCCACATTCTTGGCTTTCCTGGTTCTTTGGCTTGCAGATTGCAGATTGTGGGACTTCTTGGCTTTCATAACCATTATGAGGTAGGAATCTATAATAAACCTCCTCATATGAATATAGTTGTCCATAGGTATTCCACAAGGGATTGGTTCCTGCACCTCCTCCATCCAGTAGATATCAAAATCAATGAATGCTCAAGTCCCTGATATACAATGGTGTAGTTTGCATATAACCTATGCAATTCTCTTGTATACATTAAATCATTTCTAGAATACTTATATTACTTAATAAACAACTGTTATACTGTACTGCTTAAGAAGAAATGACAAGGAAAAATGTCTGCATGTTAAGCACAGACACTATGAAAAATAAATTTCATTAAATCTATGGATTACAAAACCTACAGATACAGAGGGTGATAGATAGATGATAGATGATTAATAGATAGATAGATAGATAGATAGATAGATAGACCGATAGATAGATATACACAATTGGTTCTGTTTTTCTGGAGAACAGTGACTAATACCCAACTTCTTAATAATGAGAATTAAGCATCTCACAAAGTACGATAAACATGTTTTTGATTTTTTTTTCCTTTTAGGTTCAATGACACAGAGATCCAAATGGCTACCATGACTATATGGAATCAGAGTTAGATTTTCTGGGTGAATTGTACCTTTGCACCAGAAGAGCAAAACATCCTAGTGATGGAAAGCAAAAATTTGATAGTGGATTATTAGGAAATTCTAGTTACAAATCTTTAACACCAAAACATTATGTGTGGCCCTGGGAGAAATAGCACCAAATATTGCCTAGAAAAGCATGTTTGGTTCCAGAATAATTGATTATTTCAGTACATACAAATATATGCATGCATATATCACATACAACAGCAAACTATACTTAAAGTTTGTAGAGAAGCATTACTAAATCTTCACAAGGTCAATTCAACTTTACGTGAAAATGGTTTATTCTGACTGAAAAAACTATGGTGAAACACACTCTCTGAACATGAGCCAATACATCATTAATGTTAATGTTGTTATATTTATTATGAAATAAATTCCTTATTCAAAAATAATGTCATGTTTGATATCATAGAAATGAAGGTGACATCCAGTAAATCTGCAATCAACTGTGCTTAGAGAAGCATTGTGGCCAAGGTAACACATCTATATCCAGCATAATTTTCATAAAAGGGAAAAAAGAGAGTCATCAACTTAGAAAAAAAGGGGATCAAACATAATGAAACTCCCACTTGGTGTTTTCCCAGTCCTCTCCAAAACTGGTATTACACCAGGTCATAATAGTTATCTCTGCAATCATAAGTCTACGCCTCAGCAATGGAAGGTATCAGACCATCCTCAGTTAGGTAAAGCCCATGCTGTTTATTACATGAATTACCTCCATCTCAGCTGCCTTGTGATCCTACTGTCAAGCTTTATAGTAATCAGTGAAAGACGTTGACCTGGGTGAGTAAACTGTCCCTCAGATTATTGAGAATATCATCTGCAGTATACAGTCTTTTATGAGCTTTTGCAAAGGAAATAAATATGCTCTCATTCAATGATCATTCTGAAATTTCCCCCTACATAATTATCTCCCATATTCCTTTTGATGAATCCATAATCCATCAACCATTTTTAATTGTCCCTACCTTCCTGTCATGTGGTTATTCATTGCCCATTACTCATTGCAGATTTGTGCCTATGATATTTCCTTTTATTTAAAAAATAGTACCTTCAGGTATACTGTACAAAATTCTATTCACTTGAGGAATTAATGTTTTCTACTAGCTTTCATTTCCATCCTTGAATGTGTAGATAGAGTGGAATAGTCTTCCATTTCTAGTTCATGCCAATCCACGAACAAAAACAAACTATAAATAATTACTGAATTTTATTTTCTGAGTAGAATGATTAAAATAATATCTCTAATGAGTCCATAAACATGCACAGAATATTAGTAGTTTTAGGACATACAGTGAGTCCCTCCTCATTTATACCATTTTCATTTGTTGAAGGTTTACTGCTATAAAAGCACAGAAAGATAAAACTATTTTTTTAAAAAAAGATTCTTAGTAGCTTGTTCCATAAATTATAGGTCTGTGATATGTGTTTTGTTCTGATTAAAGATTTCTGTACACTCCCACCAGGATCCTGATAGAACATAAGTATCCTTTGGATCTCCTTGAACAACAGTGTGAACAATAACAGAATGGTAACTAACTTTTCTCTTATTCTGTTTTACTTGGTTAGAATGACATGAGTTAGAGCCAAATATTCAGGTAATTATTTTCTTCCTTTCAAAACTGAATAGATCCAGTAAGTGTCATGTCTTCCATTAATGAAGAAAAATACGGCTGTTATAATAGACAAACCCCAGATTTCACTGCTAAAGAATAATATTTACAATCAGAAAGGAGAAAAAAGTATTAATAACACAGGTTATATGATTGCATATAAATAAACATCCGAAACAAACACAAATTTTTGGAAATAATAAGAGATTTGATATGCATTGGGCTATTGGATTTACACTATAAAATCCATACATTTATTTCAAAATAAAAACAACTAGTTTTTCTCTCCTAATTTATTCTAAAACTTATATTGAAATGTAGTGAAGTAACCATAGTCAAGATCTTAATGAAGAATATGAGAAAGAATGTATATCATCATATATCAAGATTTTACTGAAAGGAAGTATTACAGGTATTACTGAAAGAGCTGACCATGTGACAAATAATACAGAACAGCAAGTCTGTGAATAACATATGCAAAGACAGAAGCTTGATTTGTACAGAAGTAGCCTTGGAGACAGTAGAATAAGGGCAGATTTGTCAGTAATAGAAAATCTGGCTAATCATACTTTTTTTAAAAGTAAAATTGGACCTCTATAAGACATTTAAAATAAAACTATGCAACTATGCCAGGTGTATAAGTCCTTAATGTGGAAAAAACATATAGAAGCTTTTAAAAGATAACATATATAGGCTATTATCTTCATGATCTTGAGGAAGAAAATTATTTTGAAAACAAAACACAACACGAACACAAATAAAGCATTTATACATTGTATGTTTATTAAAACTAGGAATTCAGAAGTTGTGAAAAGATAAATTGAGGAATGATGAGTATATGGACTATATAAAGACTGTACAAATCAATGAGGTAAATTTTTCAAAAGACAATTAAAAAACAGGAAGTTTACAAATTATGAAATCCAAATGGCCAATAAACTTTAAAAAAGGCACTTTTCAACCTCTTTAGTAACCAGTTTAAAACAAATCAAAACCACACTGTGATGCTGCTGTATCATAGATTGGTGGACAAACATAAAGTTTGCCAATTTCAGACAGCCAGGATGCAGATCTATGAGAATTCTCATATACTGCTGGATGTCATACAAATTAGACAAAATTTTTGGAAAATTAATTGGCAGTTTCTGTCAATATTGACAATATGTATTTACTATAATCTAGTAGTTAAAGTCCCAGATGGAAAAAAAGGAGCACCCTAGAAAAAAGAGTACAGTTTTAATCCAAGGAATATCCATAGTATCATCATTTAGACTAGAATTTCCAGGAATTGAACACAACTCAAATGTTCATCAACACTTGCATAAATGAATACATTGTGGTATAATCACAACAGAAGATATAAAGAGATAAAAATTAATGAATCACAGCCATAGGCCACTGGGAAGAATTGTTCACAGATTAAAAACAAAATCCAAACATAAAGCAAACAAACAAAACAACCACCACAGCAAGGCTAACAGAAGTTGACAGATAAACATAACTCTTTCTGTGAGCTTATAAGGAAGTTTCTCCTTTGTCACTTCTTGTCTGTCTGAATATTGAAAATAAGAAGTCATAAGAACTGTATCATTATAACTGTAATAAGTCTTAAAGAGACTGTGATCTATTCTGAAATCTATTAATCAGCAGGTTTATTTCTGGTGTACTAATACTTCACCACAATGATACAAAATGTATTGTCAAGTCAAAAGTATAGTGCATTTTACTAAGCTTATAAGTAAAAGTAGGAGAAAATGAAGCTAGATTGTAATGTAACAGTGAAAGACTGTTTACTATTAATATTTCTGGGAAGGAATATATAATTGAATACTGATGTTTTTGCTCTTTTATTCCCATATTATTTGTTCCACACAAACTTGAGAAGAGGTTCATACTCCTGGATATTTTTGAGATAAATGAACTAATATGGTGATAATACTTTGTAGGGTTATTATAAATGCTAATACAATGTCTTCCCCTAACTCATTTTTAGGGAAATCAATCCACAAGAAGCTCCAGTTGTAAGAGAAAAAGTGGACGTGTTTATAACTGATTAGCCCAATTTGTGTGGCCATAATGAAGAAAATAGGGGTGAGTAGGTTAGAGAATTTAACCCATAGACTGGCATGAAATTTATAGTGAGGCTTACTGAGAAAAGATAACTCTTCAGGGAAGAATATCTTAGTAGTTAGGACTTAACACAGTGTGAGAAGATTACGGATTGAAGTGATTACTGCCTCTAACATGGATTTTAATCTTCTTAGTTTAGAGGTTCTTGACACACTTTTTATATTATTTATATTACTTTTTACCCCATCTGGTGGGAAATAAACCTCTATGCTTTTTGCTTTGTGTTTCTACTTTGTGGAGACCAGATCTTTTAGTATTCTAATGAAGATTCCAAATATCTCACTGACATTTTTATAGTTTTCAGACTTCCGATCTTTCTCAGTTCTATCCTCTTCTCTAATTCTGGAATATGCTATTTATTATAATTGCATAATACTTTTTCTTTATTTTATTTTAAAGATGTGACATGCAAGGTATGATTAGGTTCATAAGTGATCTACGCACAGGTGAAGTTTGAGGCTCTTACTGGCCCTCACTTCCCCTGGTTTACAATCAGATACTCTTGGCGATGCTATGTGCCTTCCCACCCCTGGCAGTGTACTGCTACTGCTGATCTCTCTCTTGTAGTACTGTGATTAATGTTCAGGACTCACATATGAATAAGAACATGTGGCGTTCAGTTATTTGTTTCTGTGTTTGGTCATTGAGTATGATACACTCTAAAGCCATACGAGTTGCTATGCAGTCCATAATTTTGTCCTTATTTATGACTGCATAATATTTCTTTTTTTTTTCCAGGCATGGCCTCAGTCTTGCCACTACAATATAACTTTTACAATCTGTCTAGCATTAAATATGCAAAACAAAAAATTTGAATGTAATACTCTACCTTGTTAAACCCTTACAGAGTCTGCCAAAGTTAAGGATGAAATCCTTTTTTTTGTTGTTGTTAACTATTTTTATTTTTTATTTTAAAATTGTGGGGTACAGTTAAGGGTTAGGTATAACAAACATTCATTGTGCAGCTACACTTGTTGATGAGGTGTGCCCCCCTCTTCCCTAGACAGATATTGACTATAATTAATCCCATTTCCCTGCCCCTCCCTCCCCACCATAGTTACCCACCACTGTCAATCTTTTTCTTATAGTATTACGGTAGTTGTTTAAGGTCCACTTATGAGTGAGGACACGTGATGCTCAGATCTTTGTTTCTGTGAGAGATCACTCAGTATTATAAACTCTAATTCCATCCAGGTTGCTGCAAAATTCATGTTTTTGTTCTTTTTTATGGTTGAGTAATATTCCATTGTGTATATGTAGCACATTTTTTTAATCCAGTCCTCTTTTGATGGACAGCATGGTTGGTTCCATGATCTTGCTATTGTGAACAATGTTGCGATAAACATACGTGTACAGGTATCTTTTTCATAGAGTGATTTGAGTTCTTCAGGGTATATTCCCAGTAGGGGGATTGCGGGGTCATATGGAAGATCAATTTTTAGAGCTTTTAGGAATCGCCACACTGATTTCCACAGAGGCTGTACTATGGCTTTGATTAGTTACAGAATGGTACTGGGCCTTCTGCCTTTGACAGGGAACCTGAAAGATTCTAAGTGATTATTATGCTAAACCATGAATTGAAAAGTTGGGCTGTCCTATTTTTACATCTGATGGGATTTTCTTTTGATTTGCCAAGGGTGTGGGGTAGGCTTCCAGTTTGGCCTGCAGTAAAAAAAGAAATTTTTTTAAATGTCTAAACTCTTCCTAAAACTTGCCTACAGGAAATTTATCTTCTATGTCTAACCTGTGCTAGCTAAACTGCCTCAAACTGAATAGGTAAAAATAGGCGTTGAAACAAATAGTTCTGGGACAACTGGATAACTGCATGCAAAAGGATGCAGTTGGGCCAGATACAGTGGTGCATGCCTGTGGTTCAAGTTACTTAGAAGTCTGAGATGGAAGGATCCCCTGAGCCCAGCAGGTTGAGGCTGCAGTGGTTGTGAGCCTGTAACTGTGAGAGAGTGATAATTCTACTAAAAAAAAAAAAAAAAAAAATGCAGTTGGACCTCCTACTTAACTCACATTACATGCAAAAAATTAACTCAACATAGAATATAGACCTAAATGTAAGAGCTAAAACTATAACATCATTAGGAGAAAACTGAGGAATAAATCTTTGTAGCCTTGATTAAGCAATTGTTCTTAGGTGTAACACCTAAACTACAGGTAACAAAAAAATAGATTAATTGGTCTTTGTCAAAATTAAGAATGTTTGTGCTTCCAAAAATACTATCAAGAATATGAAAAGACAGCCCATACCATGGGAGAAAATATTTGCAAATCATATATATACTAAGAGGCTTGTATTCAGAATACATATGAAGAACTCTTACAACTCAACAGCAAAAAGAAAAACTAACCAATTTTTAAAAATTGGCACAAGATTTGAATAGACATTTCTCCAAGGAAGATATATAATTGGCTAATAGGCACATGAAAAAGTTCTCAATACCTTTATCTACTGGAGAAATGCAAATCAAACCACAATGGAATACCATTTCACACCTACTAGGATGGTTAAAATCGAAAAGACAGACAATAACAAGTGTTGATGAAGATGTGGAGAAATTGGAACCCTCACACATTACTGGTAGGCTTGTGAAAATGTTGCAGCAGCTTTCAAAATGGTTCAGCTTCTCAATATGTTAAACATAGATTCACTGTTAGTCCAAGCAAATATATTATTAAGTATATATCCTAGATAAATGAAAACATATGTTAACAATTAAACTTGTACATGAATGTCCATAGCATCAATCATAATATTTAGTCAGTGAAAACAAGCCAAATGTCTATCACATTATGAATGAATTTTTTAAAATGTGGTGTGTATTCATACAATAGAATATTATTTGTCAGTAAAAATAATGAAGCACAACTATGTGCTATTGCATAAATAAACCTTGAAAACATGAAGTCAGCCACAAAAAAACACATGTTGTATTATGTCACTCACGTATATGAAACATGCAGACTAGGCAAATCTATAAAGACAGAATAATAAATTAGTGATTGTTTAGGTCTTAGAGGTGCAGGGATGGAAAATGTCCCCTACTGGATACAAGCTTTTTTTTGGAGGGGGGTGGTGTTGAAAATGTTTTGAAGTCAGATTGTAATGATGATTGTTGTACGACTCTGTGAATATACTAAAAACCATTGAATTGTACATTTTAAATGAATGAAATTCATGGTCTCTGAAACATATCTCCATAAGGATGTTTTGTTTTTAAAAAAAAAAAGTAAAGGAAGATCATGCTTCTGAAAAAGATTTTACTGGCAATATTGAAAATGTTACAACTGGCATCGATTATTGGAAGAGAAGTTGGCCTCAGGTGTGAGCTGGAACAGGGCACCCTGCTAGCATAGCCGTTAACTCTTTATGATCAAGTAGGTTTTCCAGGGGCTTAAAGCAAAAGAAATTTGCCAGTGCACACAAGTACAGGCCCACAATCCTTAGCCTGAACTCTTAGGAAACAGATGTGTTTCAGAATTCAGAATTTTTCCGATTATATAGATGCTATGGCTTCTATATTCAACTACCAATTTATAGAAAATACAGAGGCCTAAGGAACAGGTTAAACTTTACCCTGAAGATACAATCCATAAAATTTAGGCTGTGGGACACTCTATAGGACAAATGCCTGGATTTCTTTAATAAATACCTCAAGTTAGAGAGAGAGAGAGAGAGAGGGAGAGAGATGGAGAGGAAACTATTGTATAAAAAAGACTTGAAATAAACTAACCAATGACAATTAAGTGAACCAACATACACCCAACCTCTCAGGGATCTCTCTGCATAAGCCATTCTCTGTCTCTCTTTTACCTTCAGCTTCTCTCTTCAATTAGATCCTTTCCATTAGCAATTAAAAGGCTCAAAGCTTTTCTATCTTTAAAAAGCAATCTTCACTGCATCTCACCTGATGTATTATCAGTTGCTAGGTTTCTCGTTCTGTTTTATGTTCCTTTTAACAGAATACCTGAAACTAGGTAATTTATAAAGACAATAAATTGGCAGCAATCAACAGATACTCTCACTGTTGTCCTGTCCGTTGTGTCCTTCACAATGTATCTTCCCGTTAATTAATCTACCTTTCTCACTAGTAAAAAAAATAAAGAAAGAAAAGAAAAGAAATTTATTTCTTACAGTTTTGCAGACTAGGAAATCCAAGGTTGAGGGGCCCATCTGGTAAGAGTGTTCTCGCTGGTAGAAACATTCTGTGATGTCCTGAAGTGACTCAGGGCATCACATGGTGAGGGGGTGAGCATGCCAAGTACTCAGGTCTCTCTTCCTTGTTTATAAAGTCATTAGTTCCCCTCCTATGATGACCCATTTATCAAATTAACTTATTAACTCATGAATTGATGAACCCATTTAAGAGAGCAAAACCTTCATGATATACCCACGTCTTAAAGACCCCACTTCTCAGTACTGCCACATTGGGGATTGAGTTTCAACATGAATTTTGAAGGCAACATTTAAACCATAGCACTAGATGTCAGCATCTCTTTCTTGTGAATGTCTCTTTTTCATCAACTCTACCGCCTTTCACTTAGTTTGGACTGTAACGATATTTACCTGACTGTGCAGCGTCTATACAGATTTCCTGTTTTCTGGTCTTGCTTTCTGCTATGTCCTGAAGAGTGCCCCCTCAAAATTCATATTTTAAAGCCCCAACCACTGAAGAGATGTTATTTATTTATTTATTTTTTTGAGTTGGCGTCTCACTCCGTCGCCCAGACTGGAGTGCAGTGGCCGCTCCCAGCCACCGCAGCCTCGACCTGCTGGGCTCTGGCGATCCTTCCGCCTCAGCCTTCCAAGTAGCTGGAACTACAGGCGCGTGCTCCACACCCGGCTAAAGTACTCCCATTTCATCCAGTTCTTTCCCCCAAGGGTCTGTAGTTCCCTTGGGTCATCTCCTACCCTGGGGCCAAGCTGCCCAGAGCCTATTAGTTGGGAGGAAGTATCATCACACTACATCCTATTCTTTGTCACTGTATTGGGGAACTTTTTCCACACTTTCCAGCATTCTGTCCCTGGGTTACTATTTGCCTTTTTATCCTTTGCTATGCCTGGGACTTTGAAGGAGGTATTGGGAAGAGACCAAAAGCACTTATTTAAAGTGAAAATCAAAATGCCAATGTCCCTCAAGACCCCAAAATACCCTTGTTCTAACTTATAGAAGTCCCTTTGCCTAATATTTCTCTGTTGCCACCACAGAGTAGAATGACTTTTCTCTGTAGAGTCCTTGGATTGTCCTGCAATGGGAGCTTGAAGCTTGAACCAAAACTGAGCTCACTTCCACCTTCACTTTGTTTAGGAATGACTGGAGACTCACAGGGCCAACCTGCCAAAGCCCCTTCTCCTTGAGGGTATGAGATGCTACCTGGGAAAGGATACCAGGGGGCTTGGTAAGAGCTGTTCCAAAAGTCCAGCTTAAAGGAGAGACATCTACAGGGGTGTCTGGCACTGCTCACTGGTTCAGTTTAGTTCCCTTTCCATCTGATTCTTAAGCTAGTTTCTTCTGCAATGGTTTTTGCCTCTGGGCTTCACTCATCTGTCTTTCTTACCTTGTGGTCAACGTCATCAAATGGCATCCTGCCAGTCACTTTATCTCAGAACACTTTACACTATCCTTTTGTGCTTAAAGTGTACTCAAAATTTTGGGGTTTTTCACTTGTATTTATTGCTTTATTATTTATTCAAGCAGTGTTTATTGAGCATCTACTATACGCTAGACATCTTCTTGGCACTTGGAACTCTTGGTGTTTATATCCACAGAGAAGAGAGGGTGACAGAAAACAAGCAAACAGAGGTACAAAAACATCAAAGCAGGGTAAGGAACAGAGAGGGATGGAGTGGGAATCAGAGTTACACAGAGGCCAGGAAAGGAAGGGGCAGAAATTTAAATGAAGTGAGGGATGAAACAGGAAAATCTGGGGAGAAAGCATTTCAAGCAGAATAAACAAGTGCAAAGGTCCTGAGATGGAAGAAGGTTGGCATGTTTAGGGGCCAGGTTGGCTGGAACAAAGTAAGCCCAGGGCACATTATGAAATGAGATCAAGACGTAAACAAGACACAAATCACGTCAAGTCACATGAGACACAGTAGAGTTTGGATCTTATTTTAAACATGATAGGAAACATTCGAAGAATTTGAACAAAGAAGTGACAGAACCTGATTTACATTTTCTTTTTAAATCACTCTGGCTGTTTGGTGGAAAATCAAGAGGGAGAAACCAAGAGGGCTGGCAGGGAGACCGTTTAGGGGTCCTCCGCGGATGTGCAGGAGAGAGGATGATAACATGGGTTGGTGGAGAAGATGGTATCTAGTCAGATTTGGGACATGTCTCAAAGAGAGCACTGACAGAACTTACTGATGAAGGCATGAGGAATGTGAGAGAAAGAGCATCATCAAGGATGAATGCTAGGACGTGGCCTAAAAAACCAAGTAGCGTGTTACTACTGGGAGGAGCAGGTGGGAGGGGAGGGGGAATGTTTTGGAATACAGAGTCAAGGGTCTGGTTTTGTCAGACAGATATCCAGTAGAAATAGATATCTGGAATTATGGTAAGATGCAGGTTGTACAGAGGCAAACTGGGGAGTCATCAGCATACGCACAATATTTAAAGCCATGGACTAAATGAAATCCTCTAGTGAGGGCTTGCAGACAGAGAAATCCAAAGATTGAATTGGTCAAGAAGCAAATGAGATGAAAAAGGAGCTGCCTGTGAAATAGAAGAAAAACTAGGAGTGTGTGGTGTCCTAGAAACAAGATTTTTAAAATATATATGGTAATTCTAGATGGAGAGATGCAAATGACTTCAATTCTATCAGTAATGCTTTTAGTCTTAAACAGAACAACAGCGTTCTAGCCTTTCACACCTTTTATAGGAATGAGCTATTTTACCAAAAAATAGTTTCAAGAAAAAAGAGTGATCAGCTAAATCAAATGCTGCTGAGATTTGGCAAGACAAGGAAACAATAATCCATTGTATTAGCCGATGGACATCACTGGTGATGAAGATGAGAACAGTTCCAAAAAAATGACTGAGGATGAGAACCCCCTGGGAGTAGGTTGAAGCAGGAATAGAAGCTAAGTGGACATACTGAACACAGGCAACTCTTTTGAGGAATGGCAGAGTTATATAAAGAGGCGAGAATAACTCAGGTAGAAGTTAGGGGGAGGCCTGGAACAAAGGAAGTGTTTGGCTTGTGTTTGCTTGTTTTGGGTGTCCATTGGATTGAGCGAGATACTATAGCGTATCTGTAGTCCAGAAAGAATTGATCAGTCATCCACAAGAGAAGGGATAAGTGAAAAAGCAACATCCTGGGGTAGCTAAGAGAGATTGAGATCTAGGCTACAAGCGGGGGTGTTGGCCTTCCACGAAAACAGGGGCTGCTCCTTCGTTGGACAACATGGCGGCCGTCCACAGGGGCTACAGAAACAAGTCAGGGGTGATGGGCAGATGCAGTTCTATTCTGACTGCCTCTATTTTCTTGGAAAACTGAAGGGCGGTACTGTCAGATGATAAGATGAGGGAGGACTTGGGGAGGTTAAGGAGAGCGCAAGTAAAAGCTAGAAAGACTCGGCCGGGCATGGTGGCTCATGTCTATAATCCCAGCAATTTGGGGGGCCGAGGTGAGAGGATTGCCTGAGTCCACGGGTTCGAGATCAGCCCGGGTAACTTGGCGAGACCTCATCTCTACAATAAATCAAGAAAAATTAGCTGGGCGTGATGGTGCATGCCTGTAGTTCCAGCTACTTGGAAGGCTGAGGTAGAAGGATTGCCTGAGCCCGGCAGGTCAAGGTTGTGGTGGCCATGAGGGTGCCACTGCACTCCAGCCTGGGCAACAGAGACTTCGACTCAAAAAAAAAAAAAAGCTAGAAAAACTCTTAGAGACTTGGAGAGTCAATTAAATAAGAATGTTTAGTGGGAGCGCTGGACAGAGCTAAGAGTCCCTTTGAGATCAGTGGTATACATTTATTGCGCACTGTTTTTTCCCAGCCACTCTGCACTGCTCGTGGGCAGGTGTGAAGAGAGACGTGGGCTTCCCTTGCACTGACTTTTTGCTATAAAAAAAGAGGAGGATGGGGCCAATTGAGTTAAAGATGCAGCTGAGTCCTTGGGTTTGAGGTCCTCAATTCCTCTGGCAAGTTTCCTCAGGACCTTTTCTTTCTTGTCTAGGAAACTCAATTCTGGATCATCCTAATCTGTCAGAGAAGTTCTAATGCTATGGAACTTCAAAAGGGAAGGAGTTGGTAGGTATCTTTTCCCAGGAAGCCCCTCAGCCTTTTATACACCCAGCTCTTCCCCAGAAGCATACCTGTAGCCCAGTAGAAAGGAACTAACCAATCACCAAGGGGACCAGGGAAGGGTCACAAAGGCTGGGTGGGTTAACTTCCAGCCCCCAAGCAAAAGGGGGGCCATCAAAGGATTTTTTTCCCTTGTGTAAACAAGAGCTGCTCCCTGGAGTCTTTCTCCCTTCCTCTCAGACTGGCCGAGACTTTGAGGTGAGCTGCATTAGCAGATCAAAGGATGAGTTAGTGAAAAACAAAAAGTTTCATGTATTTCCCTATCTGGTAGAGGCCACCGAAACTTGGGCTGCTCTCTTAGGAGTATTCAAAAAACAAACGAGCCACTCTGCGATTTAATAAGATGACTTTGGCCTTGGCTTAAGGATATTGCTATGCACATGCAGAGGACAGTCACAAGAACTGGTGCAAAGACAGTTAAGGCTTGGCTTTGGCAGAGGAGATGAAACAGATGTGGCAATTAGAAGACAGCTGAGTAAAGTACCGATGGCGCGTGTGTGATTGATAGGCTGGTCTCTACAAAAGCGACTGCAAACAAGGCTGGCTCCCATGCCCCGGCTTAGGTCTACATGCCCAGCCAGACCAGCGCCTGCTCAGGTCCTACCAGTCCTGCCTTCCCCACTGGGACCCAGCTACCCTCCCCTGCCCCAATCAAAACCCATTTCCACTTCTTCTGAGCACTCACAGGAGACGAGTGCTAACCTGATAAATTAATTCAAGCTAATGCAAATTATGGTTTAATATGTTACCCTTCCCAGACAACATTTACATTTTTAAAAGTAGCTCCGATTCCTTAAATCTAAACGAACGAGTATGTGGGAAAGTCAAGCCTTGTGGCAGGCACCAGGGAGACTACAGGAATAGCAGCACCTCTCTGGGCCCCTTTGAGGTCAGATGCAGAAGGTCCTGTCGGCTCCTTATGATCAAGTATCCACAGGCCAAGGAACACCAATGTCAAATCTTTCTCTAAAACCAGATTTCTGTCTTAAGAAAACTTGTTTTATAATGCACTTGGCTATTGCCTGTATTACTCTAATATATGCAGATGAGATACCTCTGTGCAATCAAAATAAATCAATGATAGTGGTTTGTTTAATTTCCTCTTCTGCACCAGGAAATATGAGTTCCCGGAGGGCAGAAGAAGAGAGAAGAGGAGGCACCTGCCCGTTGCAAGACCAGGAGACCTCTGTCCAGGCTGCTCCAGGCTTTCTGGGCAGGTCTGAGTGCCAGGCAGGAGGGTGTCAGGTGAGGTCTGCCCCAGCTGTCCCATGCTTCTGGGAGAAGCAGAAAAGACACTCAGGCTCCCAGAGGCCCAGGCTACAGAAAGCAGTTCAGCTACGTGCCTTCCACCTCACCAGAAAACTCGGAGGGTACGTGAGTCTGTGTATCAGGGAACTAACCCTTTTGATGTCAAGATTTGTCACAAGAAGTACAAAGCCTGAGGTAAAGATGGCCGAGGAGACACAAACCATAGTTCCTCCCCTTCCCCTGCCTCTCGCTCAACTTCTCTCAGCCTTCCTTAGTCTGTCAATAAAATAAAATCCAGCCTTCTGCTCTTCTAGACACTCATTACCTGCCCTCCACCCTAGAATGGAGGGAGGCTGACTCCACTGCCCCAAAGAAAGCAGACACCAGGACAAAGGCAAAGCTACCGAGCACGGAGCCCCCAGACAGCCTGAAAGAAAGAGAGACCAAAACACCAAAAAGGAGGAGGCAGGGGGTTGGTCCTGCAATGACAATGTCCACCAAGGCTCACGGTGACCTCTGTGGACTCCATAAACACTCATTCATTCATCTATCCATACAGTCATTTTTATTCCTTAGCTAGAGGAAGCAGCAGGGAGCCCTGCCTTAGGACACAACCTCAGACTTCCAAGAGGGGTGGGACACATCTGTCTCCCGGGTAGACGCATTCCCGACTGACCTGTGAGTCCATGCATTCCCGACTGACCTGTGAGTCCGCAGAGCCCAGGAGAAAGCCAAGAGCTGCCACCTGGTTCCCAGTGAGTGGTGGGAAGCCAGAAGCGTCCCTAGCCGTCCCGCACCCTCAGGCCAGTTGCCGGGCTCCTTCCACAGACACAAGGCTCTCCTGAGTTAATCTTCCACTAAATGTCTCCTTGCTTCCAGAACTTCAACTGCAGCCCCCTCCGCCTTCAGGCAGATGTTGCCACTGTGCAAATGCAGATTAAAATGCAGGCATTTTCCCCCTGTGCTTCCTTATGCTGTTACTGTCTCCCCCACCCCCATCTTTTTCAAGGGCCTCATTCAACTTGTCTTTCCTTCCGTGGCTGTGAGGAGTCAGCTCGGTTCCCTCCAGCCCCCAGGCCCTCTGAAGTCTCCCTGTGAACACTCCCCTCCCTGCACATGCTTGTCTCAAGGGTTCTCTCTGGTCTCTCGTTTCTACCTTGCAGTTCTCAACTGCTGAACTTTGCTTTAAATCTCTTTCTTGCTTTCTGCGATTCCCCAGGATTCAATGCTTCAAACCGATCCCAGATCCCCAGCCCACCCCTTTGCCGAAAGGCGGACATCGTACAGTCCCTCCCCATCGTGTGCAAAACCCACAAGATTGTTTTGCACTTGGTTCTCACTTCTGGGCTGAGGGTCTGGTTTCCAAGGGCCACAGGTCAGGTCACAGCCCCAGGCCCCACTCCACCAGAAAGGAGAGGCCACACACACCTCTCACTCCCTCTTTTTCCTAGAAATGGAAATCAGAGCATGATGCTTGCTTTACTTCCAGGCAGAGCAGCCTCCTAATTGCTGGTCTCAGAGTGTTCAGAGAACTGCTAAATTGCCGCAGAATGTTCACAGACACAGAAACAGGGGCCTAGGTACATCCCTTGATTTTCATGGTGCTTTGGAGGCCTGTAGGAGAGACAAAGGCATTCAGGATCGGACAGTTCTGCTTTGCAAACTCCTGCTGACGGAGCTGTGCAAAAGCAGAGGAAGGTGACTTCCTACTGGCCAGAAGGACAAGGAGTCACAGATGCTGACAATCCAGAGGAGGCCGGTACATCGGGCAGCACCCATAGGCAGCATTGGCATAAGCAGCTTGAGGCTGGCCACAGCAGGTGTAGGCACACCCGCGGTGAGTGGAACAAGGGGTGACTGCAGCTGCAGGAACTGGCTCTGATTAAATGTAAAACCAACATCTGGGAGCCATAGAGTTTTTGACTTTGGACTCAGAAATTGGCGAGGCTGAGGGATATTGGGGGCATACAAGTGTCCCCGGGCATTCCCAGGAACACAGTAGAAAGTCTGAGATTTTTCTGGCAGTAAGTATGTTGGGGTGTGCTGCATTGAAAATGTGGGATACTCTTGTGAGTGTAAGGTGTAAAAATCACCAGTGAGTAAAGCCTAGGACATACTGATTACTTAAGAATAAATTTTTCAAATCAGATGCTTTTCTAGTAAAAATAATAGAAACGTTGCCAATGAAGCATAGAAATAACCAACCTGACTTCAGACTTCATTCCAACTCTAATTGGCAGAAGAAAATAGGGTTTTACAAAGAACTGAGTACCACATGTTCTCACTCATAAGCAGACCCTGAACAGTTATCATAATACTAAGAAAGGGACTGGCAGTAGTGGGAAACTGCCAGGGGAGGCAGCAGGGGGCACACTTCATCAATAAGGATACCTGATCGCAAACCAGGTGGCGTGGGGACCAAAGTGAGGCTCGAACTTTACTTGTACAATGACCATTTGTAAACCTAACCCTGAATTGTACCCCATATCTTTAAAATAAAAATCGTAAGAAAAGAAAATAGAGTTTTAGAAGGAAAGGAAATCAGCGTAATAAAGAGGCATCTGCTTCCCCCAAGTTTATTGCAGCACTATTCACAACAGCCAAGGTATGGAATCAACCTACATGTTCAACACCAGATGAGTGAATAAAGAAAATGTGACATTTTAAGTATGACGTTTGCTCAAAAGATGGCATTCATCAAATGAATGCTAGTGTTACCGTGCGACAGGCAGGACAGTCAAAGAAAATGGTGGAAGCATGGTTGAGTGAACGTCATACTACACATTGCTACTGTAATTTAGTTCAACTTCAAAAAGTAATACATAGATAACACCTCTTAAAATGTGTATGTATTTTTGGTACCCTCTGTTTATATACGTATGTGTGTGTGTGTGTGTGATATACACACACACACACATACATATACCATGGAATACTATTCAGTTATAACAAAGAATGAAATCCTGTCAGCAGCAACATGAATGGAGCTGGAAGACATTATGTCAAGTGAAATAAGCCAGAAACAGAAAGTACCAATGTTCCCACTCACATGTGGAAGCTAAAAAAAAGTTTATCTCATAGAAGTAAAAAGCAGAACAGAAGATATTAGAGGATAGAAAGAGTAGGGAGAAGGGACAGACTGAGAGAGATTTGTTAAAGGATAGAGAGTTACAGCAAGATAGGAGGCATAAGTTTTAGTGTTCTCTGCCACTGCAGGATGATCATAGTTAACAATAATATATTAGTTTCAAAGAGCTAGAAGGAGAATATTAAACTTTCTCAACACAAAGAAATGATAAATGTTTGAGATGATAGATATGCTCATTACCCTGATTTGATCACTATACATTATAAGTATCCAAGCATTACTATATACCTCATGTACAATTATTTGTCAATTTTAAAAAAAATAAAAAATAACCATGCTGCCCATCAAAAGAGGACCAGATTTTTTGTGGTACATATACACAATGGAATATTATGCAGCCATAAAGAAGAACAAAATCATGAACTTCATAGCAACCTAGATGGACTTAAAGTCTATAACACTGAGTGATCTTTCACAGAAACCAAGAACCAAGTATCACATGTTCTCACTCATAAGCGGACTTTAAACAACTGTTGTAATACTATAAGAAAAGAATTGGCAGTAGCGGGAAATTACAGGGTGGAAGGGGCGGGGAGGTGGGATTGACAGTAGTGAGAATCTGCTTGGGGAAAGGGGGAGTACACCTCATCAACAAGCATACCTGCATAATGAATATTTGTATACCTAACCCTGAATTGTACCCCACATCTTTAAAATAAAAAATTTGAAACTTAAAAAAAAAAAAAAACCTTTGTCAGTGTAGAAGGAGTTAACTGTGCTGAAAAACTAGTAAAGAACCTAAGGGGGAAAAAAAATAAAGACCCAAAGAAACAGGAAAAACTGTGGGGTTTTTTTGTTTTGTTTTGTTTTGTTTGAGTTGGAGTCTTACTCTGTCACCCAGACCAGAGTGCAATAGCACAATCACATCTCACCACAGCCTCCAACTCCTGGACTCAGGCAATCCTCCCGCTTTTAGCCTCCTGAGTAGCTGGGGCCACAGGCACACACCACCACACCTGGCTAATTATTTTCATTTTTTGTAGAGATGGGGTCTCACTATGTAGCCCAGGCTAGTCTTGAACTCTTGGGATCAAGCAGTCTTCTTGCCTCAGCCTC
>CAUYQG010086449.1:0-13205 GCA_963574415.1 Tarsius wallacei
TGTATTCCCACCAGCAGTGTGGAAGCATTCCTTTTTCTCAGCATCCTCGCCAGCATCTGTTGTTGTTTGTTTTGTTAATGATGGCCATTCTTACTGGGATTAGGTGATATCTCAATGTGGTGTTGATTTGCATTTCTCTGATGATTAGTGAGACTGAACACTTTTTTCAAGTGTCTGTTGGCTGCCCATATAACTTCTTTTGAGAAGTGTCTATTCATATATTTTGCCCACTTTTTAATGGGGCTGTTTGTTTTTTTCTTTTTGGCGCATTTGAGTTCCTTGTAGATCCTAGATGTTAAGGCCTCCCATACTTCTGACCAGCCAGCTATAAACCTCTTCCTTGGGTGAGATAATTTGCTAGAACAGTTCACAGAATTCAAGAAAATGGTTTATATTACTATTACTTACTATTACCGGTGTTTTATAGACGATGCAACTCTGGAACAGCAAATGGGAGAGATACACAGGGCAAGGTATGGGGAAGGGTACAGGGCGTCCATGCTGTCTCCAAGTACACATCTTCCCAGCATCCCCAAGTGTTTGCCAACCAGGAAGTTCTCCCATTGTTTAGGGCTTTTACAGAGGCTCCATTACATGGGCAACATTAATTAAATCATTGGTTAGTAGTGATTAAGTCAACCCCCATTCCCTCTCCTCTCTCTGGTTAGGAGGTGGGGCAGAAAATCCTAACCCTCTCATCACATGGCCGATTCCTCTGGCCCCCATCCTATCAGAGTCACTTCATCGGCATAATCTCAGGTGTGGTTGAAAGGAGCTTATTATGGATAGTTGTTCCTCTTGCCCCGAACACCCTGGAAATTTCAAGGGTTTTAGAAGTTCTGTGCCAGGAACCAGGGATAATGACCAAACACATATTTCTCACTATATCACAGTATCATCACAACTACCAACTTGCCACGGGTCCTAGAATGATAAGCCCACTTCCGACAGTGATGGTCCCATCTGCTTTAAAGACAAAGGGTAGAACCCACATCTGTGGTCCTTAGCCCCTAATTGCCTAATAACTCTTCCAGCTACCCAGCTCCTGGCTGTTGTGTAGATTATCCCGAAAACTGCTTAATTAGTCTACCTTCTTCGTTTTCTTTACTGACACCTGTGGAGGCTAGAACAACTCCATCTTGGATGCTAATCAGCCATGTTGACTTCTGATTAATGCCAGTTCTGGGAAAGCCTCTAAGATTTTCAGTTTTATCTACTGTTCTGTTTGTAAGAGTATCATACTTACCATAGATCTTATCCGTAAGTGCCTGTATGTTCATTGCAGCACTCTTCACAATAGCAAAATCATGGAACCAACCTAAGTGCCCACCAATAATTGACTGGGCAAAGAAAATGTGGTGTGTATATATATATATATATATACACACACACACACATATATACCATAGAACACTAAACAGTCATTAAAAAAGAATGAAATCATGGAGTCTATCATCCTAAGTGAACTGACTCAGAAACAGAAAACCAAACACTACATGTTCTCACTCATATGTAGGAGCTCAACTGTCACAAAGATGGAAATAGACAGTGGGGACACTAATTAGGGGAGTGAGCAGTTAGGGTCCAGAAACTACCTATGGGGCACAATGTCCACTACCTGGGGAATGGACCACCTGAGACCCTATCCCCACCACTACACGATATGTCCATGTAACGTATACGCATGTGTACCCCCCAATCTAAAACAAGGACTAGAAAAAATAAAAATGAAAAACAGCCTTAACGTCATTGCACTTCAATTGTCTTATATATCCCTTCAGAGTCACCCTTTCCCTATGCTATATGAACCCTGGGACTGGGGTTCATGGCAGGGATCCACCATCTTGTCTCACCACCACCTGAGACGCAAACATGGCTTCTGTTCATAAGTCCCTTTACATGTTTATTTCTGAGACACTGGATATGTCAGCCTCCTTCTTCAGCCCCTCAGCTTCCTTGGACTTCTGGGACAGGGTTTGCATAGACCTGCCCACCACAGAACCACACCCCTCTCCATCCCCAGATGAAAGTGGATAGCCATGGGCCTTCTATTTGTCTCTCAGATTGCAGTTTCCCTGTCACACACATCTGACCCTCACAGCACTCCTGTCATGCTGATGAGAAAAGGAAAGCTCAGGTGTGGGCGGCTAGTGAACACTCGTGGGGCTTTCACTTACTCTGCCAGCCACCTCACGTAAGCCTCTGGTCTCAGCTGCAAGGTAACTTTTGCTTTCACCCAATCTACAGATGTGGAAACTGAGACTCGATGGGTTTCGTGGATCAAGCATGGCCATGTGGTAGCCAGAAAGCCAAGACTGGGGCTGAGACTTTGCACCTTCAGACACAGTAGGCAGCCCTTCCTGTATTCACCCCTAAAGAATTTCAGATGTAGATTCGTTTGTGAAGGGAAATCAAGTTTGTGCTGGCCAGTAAGAGCTTTCAAAACAAATTTCTGAACCCTCTATTCGTGTACAACGAACAGCTCTTTGGTTTGCCACAAACCCTCTCAATGCCTTCAATAAAATGGAAGTGCTGGCTACTTACAGAAGAAGTTTCTAAGAAATCCAAAACCTGCTTGTAGCAGTATCCTTCATGCAAGTGTCCCGAACAATGAAAATTGCTTTCCTAAGTGAAACTAGACTCAAGTGGTTTGTTCTGCCCTGATATAGCCGTCCAGTTAGTAGAAGTGTTAGCGTGATTTTTTTTTCAAAGTTCCAAAAACAACCGGAGGAGATAATAAAATATCATCCTCTTTATTGAAGTCTGAGATTCACTAAAGCCGAAGACTGTGGATGGTGGTGTTTGATCGCCCTAAATGAAAATGTTGGAAGATAAAGAATCCCCTTGGCTCTAATCTTTAAGAACAAACCATGCCCAGAGGCGAGGAAAGGCAACCAGTCTATTATATTTTCCCTCTGCCAAATTCCACATTCTGCAAAAACTCTCTCTTCTTCTGAACTACATTAGTAAAGAAAACAATCAATAAGAAAACATCAGGTTGACCCTAAGGGACCAGGATTACAAAACAAAAACTCCAAGCATCTTAGTTCCCAAGCCCAAACGGTTGACCCCTTATTCTCTGTGTGGCGCCCTCTCTAAAATAGTCATGCATCTTGATGTTCAAAGTAAAAGCTTGTTCTAATGAACCATGAATTGTCTTGTTAGTCTAATGGAAGGCAAGGCCTTTGTTTCAGGAACCTTCTGGAAATACTTGTTAGGATTGCAGCACCCTCTTATAAGACCATCACCTCCCTACACCTCATGTCCTTACCTGAATTGAATGACAACCCTATTTAATATTCATCACGTCCCATCCGACTTTAACAGAATGAGTATAAAGAGGGTTATTTCTGCAAAAATATTCAGAGGTTTCTTCTGTTTTCTCATGGGTCTGTATGAATCCTTTGATAGTTCTGTCATTCTTGTTTGAGGCATGAGTCCAATGATTATGACTACATAACAAATTTCCCCAAAACTTAGCGGCTTAATATAAAAACACCTTTTTTGCTGATAAATGGGCAATTTGAGCAGGGCACAATGGGAACAGCTCGACTCTGCTTCACGCATCCCCAGCTGGAGAGGCCAGTCTCTCGGGGCTGGGTCATCCGTCAGCTTGTTAACGAGTACGTCTAACACTTAGCCTGGGAAGACTCCAACTGCTAGGGGCCAGCAAGGGCTCCTCTGGCAGCTTTCTCCATCTCTCTTTGATCTCACCCCATGGTGTCTCCAGTATGGCAGCCTCAGATGGGCCCCTGAGAGGGAAAGCAGAAGCCATGTCCCTTTCGGGAGCTAATTGTGAAGTCACATGACATTACTTCCGCCCCACTCAATTTCTCAGAAACAATCTCTAACGTCAGCCCATTTTCATGGGAAGAAGAATTAGGCTCTACTATGTGCGGAGGATGTGTCAAAGAACTTATGGGCATGTTTTAAAACCACTGAAAGCCAATCGGGCATTTTTGTACGTCATTTCTGCTTTATGGCTATAATATTCCCTGCCCATGCTGTGGGGTGGAGCTCTCTGAGTGCCTTCTGGTTCTTAGTGCTACTCAGTTCATAAATCTTTTTTTCTTTTTCCTCAATTAAACTCTCAAATTTTACTTGCCTAAGATTTTTCTTGTTAAAAGTAGGAAGTCAATGCTTATAAAACAAACATGATTTTATGTACTAGTACAAATATGTAGCCAAAATTACTTTCTCAACAGAAGAAAAATTGCCACTGATGAGTTCACCATCATTAAGCCAGAAGATAAATTTCTAATAAATCCTTGTTTTGCTCTAAATAGTATATTTAATCTTAAATAATATGATTAGTTTTAATATAGCTGCCTTTCAGTTTTTCAATATTGTTTCAACTACTTTAACACTGTAAGAAAAATGAACCATTAAAACATGAATAAGAACAAAAACAGGCACTGAAAACATCAAATACATCATCTTCCCATTCATTATCTCTGCTGACTGTTAACTGTCCAACTCTACCAGATCCATTTTTCATTGGTTTTGTGGAAATTTGGCATGTCAGGTCCATGACAGCTGGGATTTTTGTCCGTTGTATTCAGAGCTAGTCTCCAATACTTAGTACCTGAAATGTGGTGGGCGCCCAATAAAAATTCTTTGAATTAATGACTGATTCAATAGTTCTCAAGTACCACTTTAGTCACTTTCAGAAAAATCTGCATCCTTTATAAGATTTTCAGTTTTTCTTTGCAACTAATTTTCCTTGTCTTTTTATTGTATCACCTGAAGTCAACAACTTGGGACAATCAATAAGAGACTAGTAAAAAAAAATGTTGATGAGATGAGCTGAGACAGACCCTGATGTTACCCAAGGAAGGATATTGAAGTGGGTATTCATATTATAAAGCAGTCATTTCATTCTGGGGTGAACATAAGAGTTCTGTTCCCCATATAAAAACTCATAACTACAGGGCCCAAATCATGAAGGCTTCGATAACAAAGACTCTCAGAACACCTTTGAGCAAATCAAAATATCTTCCCTTTTCAGGTGTTCTAGTTGGGGAAAGGCATTTCCTCTCAAGTTCTAACTTCTCAGTGATTTTAGAACTTAGAATTTTAGATCAGGGTTGTAGATCTAGATGGGCAGATATTTAACATTCATGACAGTAAGCTTATAATGAATAATAATAGTAAATACCGATGATGTTTAAAATAATTGTGCACGATCATTTGCTATGTGTCAGGCACTATACTAAGTGCTTTGCATGTATTCGCTCATGTAATCTTTGCAACAAACACTTAGGTGGTATTATTTTTATTTTTCAAATGCTCCAGTAAATGACAGAATTTCTCCCTGGGATGTGATAGAAACAAGACCAAACGGCACAGCCCATGCTGTTAATGACCAAACCTCCTCACCTCTCATTATTGCTCTGCTATACAGAATGACTACATTAAACCTGCCTGTGAAATCAGTCATTCTAGAACAAGGAGCCCCTTATAAGGGTCTGTCTCGGGCCTCAGCAAAGGACATTTCATTCCAAGAAGGATCAGATTATAACCCAGCTTCACTGACAGCTTTTTATAGATGTTGACATCCTTTTCACACCTCCTGGTCACCTGAGAGGCTCCCTGAATAACTCTAATTTAAAACTCTTTCTTCCCAATTAATCAGAGTGCATTTCTTCCTTGATGTTTAAGTCATTGCTTCCGTCTTATCCTAGGATTACACAACATTAGGGTTTGACCCATTTTTAAGTCGTGTATTTAGTCTATCATATTTTAAAAGCAAGCTAGAAATTGAAGATAGCAAGGGCCTGTGTCCCTAAAGCTGATCTCCAAAGGCTCAGAATAGTTTATAGAAATTATCTAATGTACTGTCACAACACAGCTGGCATTATCTTCCCCATTTTGTTCATGGAGAAACTGAAATAAGAAAATCATGACCTGACCTTGGCACTGCACAGATTTGCTCTGTTAACCTTGCTTCAGGAGCTGAGTGGGGGAAGGTTAGAGGTGAAGCAGATGGGCCATGGTATAGACCAGTTTTCCAACTAACTTTCTCAAACAGGTCTTAATACCCTGGAGATAAAAGGGTGGCTGGATATGCCTGACCTTCTTTGACTAGAGGAGTTTGACTTTATATAGGTTTTTATCTGCTTTCTAGATTTGGATTTTGTGAAAGATTTCCTTTTAAAAAGGAATGAGCTTCTAAAAACTAAAAATTTGATAAAAACCACTAACCTGGAGATATTTAGGGTATGCCACCTTTAGAAAGCAAACGATAATAGTCAATGGGTATTCTAAAATCCTAAAGCAGTTGTTTTTTTAATGAAATATTTCTTTTTTGTTTTAAAGATGTGGGGTACAATTCAGGATTAGGTATACAAGTGGTCATCACACAGGTAAAGTTTGGGGCTCCCTTTGGTCTCCACTTTGCCTGGTTTGAGGTCAGGTACCCTTATTGATGCTGTGTGCCCCACTTCTTCCCTGGCAGTTTCTGCCTACTGCCAATCCCTTTCTTATAGTATTACGATAAATGTTCAGGGTCCACTTATGAGTGAGAACATATGATACTCAGTTCTTTGTTTCTGTGATAAATCACTGAATATTATAGACTCTAAATCCATTTAAGTTGCTGCAAAGTCCATAATTTTGTTCTTCTTTGTGGCTACATAATATTCCATCGTGTATATGTACCACACTTTTTTTATCCAGTTCAGTTTTCATGGGCAGCACGGTTGGTTTCATGTTTTTGCTATGGTAAGTAGAGCTGCAATAAACATGCATGTGCAGGTATCTTTCTTGTAGAGTGATCTGAGTTCTTCCAGGTATATTCCTAGCAGGGGGATTGCTGAGTCATATGAAAGGTCAATTTCTTGTTCTGTTAGGAATCACCACACTGTTTTCCATAGAGGTTGAACTAGTTTGCATTCCCACCTGCAGTGTAGAAGCATCCCGCTAAAGCAATTGTTAATGGCAAACCTAATACTGAACTAAACACCTTACAGACATAACTTATTTCATCATGATAAGTTACCATTTTAATAAGAGGAAATTGAGGCTTAGAACAGTTAAGTCACTTGCCCAAGACCACTAGGCTAATAAGAGATGGAACCATGAGGAACCTAGGCAGCCTAATCTCCAAACCCATGCTGTCAACAATTCTGCTACCCTGACTCTAGACCAATAATGATCTCAATTCAGTCTTGAAGGTTCTGTCAGAGAAAGATAGAATTAGCAGCTTATTATTGGTACTTCTAATAAAAACTACAGGACAGACAAAAGCCAAAAGCAATATATTATGTAAGAAAGCACTTGATTGACCTTTCTTCTCTGGCTCTTGGAAGAGAGCTTCTAAATCTTTAAAATTTCCAGAGTAGTAGGAATATCTTTGGTGGTCAGAGTGGCCCCTGATAGTTTATGTTAATGAGATGACGCAAGGTGGGCCCTAAATAATTTAAGCTAATGAGATGATTCAGGATGAGGGCTGGTCATGCCAGAAAGACAAACCATGGGATTAAAAAGATTGTGGCTTTGAGCCATGTGATATCAGCCCGTCCCCTAAGGGTTAGAGATTGACTTCAATATTTTGGGCAATAATTCAATCAATTATACCTATGTAATGAAGCCCCAATAAAAACTCTGGACTCGGAAGCTTAAGTGAGTTTCCCTTGGTTGGCAATATTCTATGCATATTGTTACACATGCATGGGCTGGAAAAGTGATACATTCTGACTTGGGAGAAGACATCAGAAGCTTTGGGTGGGGGGCACTCCCTGACCTCACACTATGTATCTCCTTTTGGCTAGTTCTGACTTACATCTATTTGCCTTAATAAAACTGTAATCTGAGTTCTTTTGGGGCGGGGGTAAGAAACAAGTCTCACTCTGTCACCCAGGCTGGATTGCAGCGGTGCAGTCAAAGCTCACTGCAACATTGAATACCTGGACTCAAGCAATCTTCCCACCTCAGCCTCCCAAGTAGCTGAGACTACCAGTGCATGCCACCACACCCAAATAATTTTTTTTATTTTTTATAGAGATGGAGTCTTGCTATACTGCCCAGGCTGATCTCAAATTTCTGGCCTCAAGCAGTCCTTCTGCCTCAGCCTCCCAAAACTCTGAGATTAGAGACATGAGCCACTATTCCTGGTCTGTAATCTAAATTCTGTTGGTCATTCTATTGAATTCTTGAACCTGAGAGGATAGTAATTGGACATAAATGAGAATGGCCTAGAAACCTCCAAGCTTATGGCTGGCATCTGAAGTGGCAGCAATGGCTATATCCTGAACATAGTCAATCTCATTTGAAGTGGGAGCAGTTTCATGGAGGATTGTGCCCTTTACCTGTGAAATCTGGCCTGAGTCTGGGTAATTAGTATCAAAAGTCACTGCACATGGCTATATGGAAAATCCTATATTCATCTTTCCTTGGCTAAAAGACATTTTCAGGATTCAGAAAGGACCATCAGAGAGGTCCATCAGAACTCAGACTTCAGAGAGGCTTTCATGAACAATAGTTTTCTCAGGACCAGTCCTAATTTGGGTTACTATAACAGAATGCCATAAACTAGGTGGCTTATTAACAATAGAAATATATTACTTGCAGTTCTGGTGACTGGGCGGCCCCAAATCAAGGTGCCACAGATTTGGTGTCTGGTGAGGTCCCACTTCCTGGTTAATAGACATTCATCTTTGCTCTGTGTCCTTATGTGGCAGAAGAAACAAGAGAGCTCTCCAAGGTGTCTTTTATAAGTCACTAACCTCATTCACAGGGGTCCATCCTTATGACCTAATCACTCCCAAAGGCTCCATCTCCAAATGCCATCACACTGGAGATTCCATTTTAACATATGAATTAAGCGGGAACATAAAACATTCTGTCTAGGAGGGCCATGGCTTCCACATCTCTGTTTCATTGTCCCACTTCACCAGAAGATCTTGTTTTAACCCACCAGACTCAGAGCTTGCTCAGAATAATGGTAAACCACCATACCTGCTTTAAGACCCCCACCACGGGGGGATTTTTGTTCATTGGCTCTGTGAATGTTCATCCCTTACACTTTTATTCTTTATTGCACCTCTGTGGTGTAACATGCTGAGATTTTGTTCCTCATTAAAATTTTAAAAAGAAGAACAGTATCTAAGTACCCCTAACATTCTTTGTCACTCATTCTTCAGACCTCTACCAGGCTACAAGTCTGAACATAAGCTTTAAAAACATGAAGTAGGCCATTGCCTTACTAGACTCTAGTGTGGCCACGTGCTCTTTGAACTATGGCCATTGCCGTGTTTCCTGGCTTTGACCCCCTTCTCTGCCGAGGAGAGGTTAATATCCTCTTTCTCTCTCTCTCTCTCTCTCTCTCTCTAATTTGCTTTTTAAATAAACTATATTTTCTAATCTAAAAATAAAAAAATAAAAACACAAAGCATATTTATGAAATGAAAAGATAAAGCATAGACTAGGTCAGCTTGTAATTTAATGTGGGGTTTGAATTAAGCAAAAAAAAGGAGATTGAGTCTCAGAATCATAGGATTTCTGTTACTCTTACAAAAAACTAGGGAACAAATAGAGATTATCTAGTTCAAAACCTTCATGTTGTAGATGAAGACACTATGACCCAGAAAGGTTAAAGTGAAATGTCTTCCCCTAAACTACAAACGAGGAAATCAGAAGATAGACCTTCCTCAGAATACATTTTATTTTAAGAAGTCAAATGCACTAAAATTATTTTGTTCCAAAGCAAAAAATGTGAACCACCACTGTGATAGCCTATTCACAACATAGTTTGAAAATGTCACTGTTTTTAAAAAGAAAGAAAATGTCACTATCAGTAGTAGAAGAGTAGTATGGTTATGATTGTGGCTCAAGTTCATGCAGGAATCCCCCAGGTTCTAGGAAGGAAGTGTTCCAGTTTTATTTCCATGGAAGCTACTCTCTTTCTATGAGAGTAAGAGAGTGATTCTTAGCCCTGAGTTCTCTTTCTAGATCCACAGAAATTTTGCGACTTTTTTTTTTAGTTATTCTCAGTTCTTCAGTTATAAAATTGGATGTCATAAAACATGGTTTGTTTTAAATAGTCAATGTGTTTCTGAAAAAGAATTTCAATCATATTTTAATCTGGTAAGGGATTTGCTATTTAAAGAAAGCCTAATGTGAATCCTTTTGTGAAACCAAAAAGAAAATCTTTTTCTAATGTAAATATCCTCTCCGCAATTTCTCTGTTTTGTAAATTCAGACTTCTGTGTGTAGAAGTTTCTTTTAAAGGAGGTTTTCCTGTATTATATATCTTCAGTTATTCTGGGATGGCGTGAGAAGAAGACAGATGAATGTGGCAAAATGCTTAAATATCTTCAGAAAAAGAGTCTCCTGGAATAGGAAGGGCAGTCAAAAACACAAAAGCTTTGTTTTCTTTATCCTGAAAGAGTAAGGCTGTTTTTCAAGATCCAGTCACAGTGTACGGCAGCAAATAGCTCACGAAATGTTTAATACATGATCAAGTGCAACTCACAATTTCACCCAAACACCTAATGCATTATTCCAGTAGGCTATGAAAGACAAGCATCAATCAGCATCCAAGCTACCTCATCCTTTCTCAAGGTGAAAGAACCAAAACAACTGTATTATCTGTATGACAATCGCTCCTGTTTTATTTGGAGCTACGTTCCACTCTGACCATCAGAGAAGCAATGACATAGTTTTACTGCTGCTCTTATTAAATATTATTACTGTGGTGCAGGCTTGACGGTCGAGAGAGGAGAAAAAGGAGGCAGCTTCATTGCCCAGAGGAGATCCTGTAATCAGATGGTCTGCAGCCTGAAGAGAACATCAATCTTCTGAATTCAATTCTGACTATACACTTTAGCGGCGACTCCATGGTCTCAGTATAAAAGGGTAACGATATTAAGGTAATTGCTAGCCTAAAAAGTGTATATTTTGAAAAGAATAAAGGGGAGGGCTATATAAAAATTGAGAACAGTGTTAAGAATACTCATTGAGATTTTTTAAAAATAAAAAACAAAAAGACAATACTAAGAATACTAAGGAAATACCATCGACTGGCCATCGGGGTTTTGGTTTTTTGTTTTTTGGGGTTTTTTTTGTTTGTTTGTTTGTTTGTTTTGGTAGTCTAGCATCCAACATGTGCCCTTTCTGGTTTTAAGGCTACTCTTATCTATGCCTATATTCTTACTCTATACCTCCTTGAACATACTTTTGGAGGCTTCCCACAGGCTCCCAACAGAGGAAACCGGAGTCTCAAACCTTCCTCTCCTCATGCCCTGATAGGCAAGGCTGGCACATGCACGATATCCACCAGTCACATGCTCTTACCTGAATTTGGAGTAGGTTAAGCCAAGACAAAGGCTTGGCTAAATGTACTCACAACATCAGCATGGCCACCACAGCAGCACGGCCAGATTCATGTGCTTCTTGACTCTCTGGTTCACATTCATTTTCCAAATGTGACCTCCAAGCCTCCATCCTACGTGCTGTAGAGTCAGTGTTGATCTCTTTTTCTTGCAACCCAAAGCATCCTAACTGATACAGGCCGTTCATGAGTGTAAGACTGAGGTCCAGTATGGGAAACTTGCTGAGAGAATAAAGTATGTTTCTCCAAAGGCTCAATATCATTCAAGGTTCTCATTTCATGTCTTATAAAAATATAAGAAAGGCTGCGGAAAATGAATACTCTTTCTCTTGTAGACTGGGGAGTGCCAAAAAAATGTTATACACATTTTAAGCGATGTTATCTATGTATTACTTTTTGAAGCTGAATTGATTTACAGTAGCTCAATCATGCTTCTGCCGTTTTCTTTGACTGCCCTGCCTGTCACATGGTGAAGCTAGCATTCATTGATGAAGGCCATCTTTCAAGTGAACGTCATACTTTAAATGTGCATACATTCTTTGGCACCTTTATATTTATTATTGCCACTCTGTGGGGTAAATGCAAAACATGTGTCCCACCCTCCCTCCCCTGCTGATAACTGTCTTCCAACGAGGGGGATGGCCCCTGACCAAGGCCGTCTGGGTCAGATCAAAATGCCCTTGAAGATATGCATATCTGAGAACTCAAGATGTTTCCCAAGAGAAAACATCTTTGTGTCTTCTTCTTGGCGTGTAATACTTGCTCCCTTTCCCACGCTGGGGGTATACAATCTCTCCCCAGACTATTAGGCTGTGGGAAACTTCATCCAACTAGCCACCATCGGTTCCCTCCTGCAAGTAATAATAAGCCTAGGCCTTTACCAGCCTGTCCTCCGGGAGATTTCTTTGGAATAGGTAAACATGCAACCATCCTGTCTGACTTGGGGCTGCCACAATACACACTGTATGTGTGAGATATTTTTCTACTGGTTTCTGCTGGAGTGAGTCCTCATGGGGTAACTAGGGAAGTGGAATGATTAGTAACATGACAGTTATTTCAATACCCTGGTCCTACAAATGAGCACAAAAGATATTCCTTGAGACTTTAAATCCAACAGATGCAAGAGCAGAAAAATTTAATGATGCTTAGCGATGGTTGCAGAGTGTTCCTTATTAAAGTTTTCAGGAACTTAATTTTGGATTGAAAATTATTAGAAGCTGAAACCTATGCTTTAGTTCTCTAGCGCTTCTAATAGTCTATTAGCCATTCAATATCTTTTCAAAAAGGCTTTGTTATAAACTATTTAGCACATGCAAAAATAGAATAGCCTAATAAGCTTCTCTATATCAATTACTGTCTTAAATAGGTATCAACACATGGACAATCTTGCTTCCTCTGCATCCCTGTCTATTTCCACCCTCAGCCAGATTATTTCAAACAAATCTCAGATCTCATTTTATTTCATCTGTAAAATGTTGTCTTTATCTCTAAAATATAGTATTTTACAAAATGAACATAATATCATTATTCCATCGAATAATAATAGTTCCTTAATAGTTCCTTAATATCATTAAATCTCTGTATTCAAATTTTTCTGATCATCTTATAATTTTGAAGTTTTAAAAATATCTTTAGGCCAGGTTCGGTGGCTCAACCTGTAATCCCACGCTTTGGGAGGCTGAGGTGAGTGAATTGCCTGAGCCCGCGGGTTCGAGACCAGCCTGGGCAACTTGGCGAGACCTCATCTCTACATACAATAAATCAAAAAAATTAGCCAGGCGTGGTAGGGCGCACCTGTAATTCCAGCTACTTGGAAGGCTGAGGCAGAAGGATCGCCGGAGCCCAGCAGGTCGAGGCTGCGGTGGCCGGGAGC
>CAUYQG010086450.1:0-31397 GCA_963574415.1 Tarsius wallacei
GCATAGGATGAGTAATGATCAAATCAGAGTATTTATTATTTCTTTGTGTTGGGAACAAAGAAATATTTTCTTCTAGCTATTTTGAAATATACATTACTATTAACTGTAGTCACCCTATTGTTCTATTGAATAGTAGACCTCTCAAAGTATACATTTTAATTACTTCTGCCATTTACTACAAATATAACAGGATTGTCCTATCGCTAGTGTGATTCACTTATTATTATTATTTTTTTTACCAATAATGTCTAAATATCACATGTGAGGCATTTTTGTTATTGTTTTTAAAACTGGCAATCTTATTTCTTAGTCTTTCCCTCTGTATTTGATTCCCCTTGCCCAATATTTTTCTCAAATTTTGTTTTTATGTTTTATGTCTCTTTAAACTTTTTTGAGGATATCTCTTTGTACAGCAAACATAAATTTAGAAGAGCCGAAAATAAATTCAAGATAAACACAATATAAGCTGAGTTGAATCTTCAAAGCTAAATAGATATTATATATATATATATGTCATTTAGCTTATTACAACATACACTTTCAAATTGTTTCTGGTCACTTAAAAATATCAGTTGAGAATATAAATTTTGAGAGGGTAAAAGGTAGGAAGAAAAGTGATCTTTTCAATTAATATTTTATGTCCTTTAACAAATACAAAAATATGTATATAATTAAACCCTAGTTAAAACAGTATCAGATGTTTTCAAATAATCATAAATATAAAAGAGGAATTTAACAATGGCCAGAATGACATATTTACTGTCATGCAGGGCTAGACTACGGTTATTTTCAGGAGAAAAATTATTATTCATGATTTATAGTTGAAGAAGCTGAAAAATACAAACAAGGAAGAAATGTCAATGAATTACAGAGTAAGATTAAAGAATATTTCTTACCCTAAAATATTTAGTTAGCATTCTAAAGTGTTAATCGTGACAATAAGAAGAAAGTTAGATTATTAAATCAAAAACTCTTCCTTGTCTTAGTTACATATTTAGTTTTGTATTCATGTTTCCCTAATTACTTTTAAAGTGTTTAACCTGCTTATTACCATGTGTAATTAAGACTCATAATTTTTGGAGACACATACGGATGGTATTTCACAACTGGTGAATATCATATTCTAACTTTCTGTAAATAAATGATATATCATTTTCTTCCTCTAAATTGACTCTGAAGTAAGTCAAATTTCCTTTCCCAAATGTTATTGTAAATTTCTAATAATTGAAAAGATTTACATTATAGGAATTAATCTGAATATCACACCTATTTTGTAAGAGTATTTTATAAAAGATCATTGATAAGAATATATTAAATTATTTGTACAAAAGTCTTAGCAATACTATCAGTATATTTAAACCAAAAAAAATGGCTTTACTTATGTATCATACTGCATCAACAAAGTATTTGTATAGTCATAAAAACCGTCAGCATGATTGACTTTATTTTTTTACTCTCAGTTACTTATTTTGTACACCTTCCAAATCCTAACAGTTTTTATACTGAAATGGCAAACACTGAAAAACATCTAAAATATATGGACTGCTAATTATGTAATATGTAAGTGAGTAGAAATAATCACCCAGCAAATAAGAAGAGGAATGTGGTAATCTGAGGAGAGAACAGTGTATCTGCAAGGGGTGACCAAAAAAACCCCCAGAATTATCTTTTGGAGTGCAGGCTCTTTGTAGTATACACAGAATTTTTTCCTCCAGATCAGGAGACCAACCAACGTTTTTATTTGGAAGTTTTAAGGTTATGTCACGATTTGTGGAAGAAACATCCTGAGTTGCGGCAAACAGGTGACTGGTTCTTCCACCATGGCACACACCTGCTGACACCATGCTGAGTGATCAGCAGTTTTTGACCAAAAAACGGCATGACCCCTGTGCCACACCCTCTTTATTCACCTGATTTCACACCAAGTAACTTTATGTTTTTGTTTTTAGAGATGAAAGCAAAAATGGCAGAAGTACTAAAAGGCATCAAAATTGACAAGTTCAAAGACTGTTTTGGGCAGCGAAAAAAGTGTCTCGATAGGTGTATTGCCTCAAATGGAGTACATTGAAGATGATTGAAGTTTAAACATGTAGGAATAAATACACAATTTTTTTTTTTAGGTTAGAAAATACAGTTTATTTAGAGAGCAAATTAGAGAAAGAGAGAGAAAGAGGAGATTCACCTCCTCAAGGTAGGAGAGGGGGCCAAATCCAGAAAGCATGGAATGGCCATAGCTAAAAAAGCACATGACCATACCATAGCTTAGCAAGGCAATGACCACAATGGTCTGGTAGTAGTGTCACAATTTTTAACAAATAACATTTTGTCTTTTGGGGAGGTCCCCTCCTCATATGATATATACACACACACACATTTTTTCTTTACTTATTTATAAATTAAAAAATCTATATAATAAATTCAGTTACTTATAAAGAAAAAGTAAGAATCAAATTATTCATGATTACTAATATTTAGGCTCCTTAAATATTTTATTATTATTTACTTAAAACCCTGCAACTTTGATTATTTATTTTATAATTTCTTATAACATTTTTTCTAAAGATATATATCTGCTTTGGATAAATTTTGAGCAGCTTAAATAGCAAGGCTATATATTATTATTCTTTCATCTTTCCCAATGTATTTTGCAAAGGGTTTGATTGCTTGTTGGATAAATACAGACATAGATAGATGACACAATAAGTTAGATTTTGATATTTTGTTAACCATGGAATATGTTCAGGAACTTTCTACAGGTTAGCATGTGTGCCTGAAACTTTTCGTTTCTGAAGAATAGCAAATCAATAGAACAAAGTATTTTATTCTTGATAAGATTAATATCAATACCATTACTGCCAGTTCCCATCATACCATACACTAAAATAGTTTCATATACTGCAAGGACAAGGATATTTTAATTCTAAATCAAATGATCTCCATTGCAAAACAGGAAGCAAAAATACAAAATTTTTAGGGCTCTTTAAATTATTCATGAATTCATCTTGCATTTTCTAGGTGCTTCTGAACAATATCTGTGTTTTCTTGTGTGTCAGATTAAGTTTAACATTTTTTTTGAGGTGACAATACATTTTTAAAAAGGAGTTGGTAAATTTATAAAATCATTGTTAAAATAATAGATTTAGGCAAGATTTCTGAAATAACTCTTTGGTCAACAGAAGGAATAAAAAAATTTACATTAGTTTACAAATGGCCTCTATATCTCATTAAGTGTCTAGAGGTCTAAGATATATGTACAAAAAATAATGAATGTTGGTAGAGTATTATAACGTATTACTTTGTAGACCAAAACACTACTTCTACACTACACTACACACACACCACACACAAGCATGTGTGCATTGGTAAGTATAGCTATACATATAGATATACATACACACTTGTATAAAAGACATATGAAAAATAGATATGTATATGTATAGTAGACAATAGTAATTGGCTGTGTTCATGTAAATAGCTCCCTATACTTGAGATATTACAGGATGATGAAATGCATTTGTTATGTTTTTCCACCTTTACTATGCAAATTAGCTCCACCAGTTTTTGAAAGGTATCATCAAGTATGTCAAATATAGTGAATCTGTATAGGTGGTGGCATAATATAAATTCACATTACAGTTCTGAAGTGCAAGAGAATGGAGCTATTTTATTTATAATTGGTTAATTTTTCTTTAAAAGTTGTCAACAACTGGAATCAGTATCATTCACGGTAGTTTTGTTCAATGTAGTCTATTAAATGTAAATATGTTTACAACCCTTTAAGTAACACTCAGTCTTTCTAAGTAAGAACGGTCATTTTCTAAGTTCCACTCACACCACTGTTTACAGTTTCTCTCCATGGAGCTCGATAGATTCTTGATATTGGGGTAGATAAGGACTCATATTTCCTTATAATTTGAGAAGTTTTTCTGGGCCCTGTATGGTTCCATTTGGTTATAGATGGTCTGTCTTCTAAGTTCCCTGTTTTTTTTAGTATTGACTAGTACAAAGGCTGTAGAGGAAGTTAGTAGAAGGTGTGAACTGTGATCTGTGCTTACTCAGCTTGCTTGGAGATCACTAAGGCTTCCTGGCTGACTTAACCTACTTCTCTCAGATTAGGAGTATTGTACCCCTGAGACTGGCTCAGCATTCTCAGGACCGTGGAGAATAATGCTATTCCTTTGCTGAGTGCTGATTCTTTATCCTCAGGTACACTCTGGAATACTATTCAAAGAGACTTTCAGGTATTTCATGGATCTGTACAAAACACAGAGTTAGCAACAAATTGAGGAAAGCTAAATTTCAAAGACTTTCTTATACAACCCATCCAAGTTACACTGAAAGTTTCATGTGATATGACTGGCACTTTGGTTTGTCAGGATTTTGTATGTTGCTAGATTAGAGGTTTTTAAAATTATTTACATATTTATATCTATACAATTTATACACATATGTATATACACATATAGTGATAGATATTTATTTTCAATACTTGTTTTCCTTGTATACCTAGTCAAAGAAAGAATGATAAAAGTTAAGTTAGGAAAGAAATAAAATGAAAAAAAAAATTCCTTAAAACTCTGTAAGTTACAGAGACAGAGAATCAAAAGAATGTCTTTATTTAAAATAGCAATTTCTCCTCAATTAACAATAAAAGCTCTTGGATGACCTAATACCCTGGAAAATTTTTTATTAGTACCTCATAATGTTAATATATTTAATTGAGCTTATAGTAATAGTTGAAAGCACATGATTGTATTACTTTTCTGTCTCTAGGTCCACTTAAGAAGGAAAAAAATCTCTTGGTTCATTTACTATATTTTAGTAATAAAAGAATGTAAAAGTTCATAAGAGTAGTTTCTCTGGATATATTTATCTATTCTAAATGGAGTTATAAAAAATAACTCTTGGCTAAACATGTGTTTATTAGAAAACTGCAGGTCAAACCACAGCTTTTGACAATAGTGTTTTTGCCTTCCAGGTTTGAGTACACTAATAATCATCAAATAAAATTCCTTGTCAACAAGTGGAATTCAAATAAAAGATAATATGACTTTTTGGAATCTGTATTTGAGTAGAAAACATTCTAAAAACTGCAAAAGGCATATATTGTAAAATAAATCAGATGATATATAGTTACATTTTTAACAATTTTATTTCATTCTAAATTTATACTCTGATGACTGTAAAAGAAAATTAGATGCCAGAAAATGGTATATTTATTAAATAAACAAATGAAAAGTAAACATACATAATTTCTAGAAGAATTTGTGTATCATGGAAATTTCAGAAGATAAAATTATATTTTCTTTTTTTTTTTTAGAAAGCAGAATTTATTAAGAGTATAGAAAAGCTCCCACAGCAGGAAAAACCCAAGGAGGTTGCTCCAAAATTATATTTTCTAATGATAGATATATAAGTTGGTAATCTAGATAGCATGAACTGTAATTTCTAGACAAACTCCATGGCATTTTATATAAATAATTGTGATATGACAATTAATAAAATTATAATACAGTAATAGACTATCATGGTTTGGGTTCCCCTGAAACAGAACTAGAGAAGGGGACTTGGGAGCAGATAGCTTTTAGGGGCAAGAAGATATTCTTAGGCAGTGAGATTATGGGTAAGGGGGAACAGAAGGAAAGTCAAAATGACATTATATTTTGATATAGTTATCACAAAGAGGTCAATCCTTTTTGACTCCAAGAATGATATGGAACACACTTCAGGATTGTCCTTCTAAAGGCTTGGGGGCTGGAACATTTGTCCACTATCATTAACTATTAATGAGGATTGTTCTGGAAGCATCAACTTCCCTTCACTTCAAGTATGTACGTGCTTTAATTGGACTTGTAGTGTCAAAGAAAGCCTTAGGTAGAAAGCTGAGATGTTGGAAGATACCTGTGTAAGTAGGTAGTGTCCATCACAGCTCACGTTAATGTTGAAAGCTGAACCTTGTGGTTGAGACACAGGACATCATAATATCTATCACACATAATCCTACAATCTTCCATTCCACTCATCAGACATGACATCGAATATTTGGATGTTTTTATGAAGGTGATAAAATAGTAGGTAATTGCAGAAGATTAAAGCCATTTGGAAGCCTTTTTACCTTGTCAGTATCGCATACAAATAATATTGGCACTGAGTTATCAGTGAAAAATTCTCTTGTGGCAAACATTCACAAGCAGAATTTTTGGTGTGTTAGCTCTCATATTCTTCTACCGGCATCATAGGCCATGCTCTATGGATAGGATGTTGACTATTGTAACTGGATAATTTAGAAAAAAAATTGAAATTCATAGAGTAATTGGAAAAGTAAAGGTGCATTCTATCTGTCATTAAAACCACATTTAATAATGGTTTCATAATAACACCTATTATAAACAAGTGTGGTTTTAATGCAAATGCTAGAAGGTTTGTTATCAAAGGAAACAAATGCTGGGTTTTTTAAATATAGTATATTAATTTCTAATTCAAATTGTTTTGACATTAGTTGCTATATATCTCATATTTTAAAAAACAAACAGTGCAAAAAGTGAAATGTACTTAAAATAAGTTTTTTTTCCGAAATATCACAGAATATGCTCCTTTGTAAATATCCATTGCCTTATAGCTTTTGTTGACAAATCTACAGTTTATCATTGTGTGATATGTCAATGCTAGGGTTCAACAAAATAATACTCCAAAATATCATGCTTCTCACATTTTGAGTGCTTTGAATTATAAGCATCAGAACAAGGTCACTCTCTGACCCTCCTCCACCATCCAGTGTCTCTGAATATTTTTATTTTTTTAAATGTTTACCTGACAACATCCCATATAAATAATACTAAAACTGAATTATCAGGGAATAAGTGACTTGTGGCAAACATTCATAAGAAGTAATTGTGGTACATTATCTCTAAAATTCTACTACAATCGCTGTGTACAAATGCCATGTTCTATGGATAGGATGTAGACTACTATAACTGACTGGGAGGAAATCTCTCTGAAATTTGAAATTTTCTTTTCTGACTAAAGACATTTTTTTCTAAAAAAAAATTAATTGTCTTGAGTTTCTTTTTCTAGGAATCTCTTCAAATAACCAGAAAAGATTAACCACAGGAGATGAGAAAAAATTAGACCATGTCTCTGTGCCCAGACAGACTTATCTGTTTTTCTGATGGCTTCTCCCAGAGATTACCTGGAGACATTATTTGCATGTTAACAAACAGAGAAGTTCTGTCCCTCACCTTCCTGCCACCTCCCTAGAAATTAGAGAACCCAAGGCTCTCTAGTTTTATTTATTTCTCCTAAAGGTAATTTACTCCTAAATTTCTTATCTCCCCTTCTACTACGTGGAAGGATCTGTAGGCATCTGGACCTCACTGGGTTAGTAATTATTCATTTGCAGTACCTGGTGTTTATGCATATTAAATAAATTGGGTATATCATTTTCAAATATTAATTTGTTTTTTCTCATTCATTTACAGCAAAGCTTCAGAGGACAAAAAGGTGGTTTTATCTCTTTGAACCTACATAAGGAAATATATACACAGACATATGCATGTATATCGTACTTATATATAATAAATATATAATAATATATATATACACATAAATATAGTCATATATTTTAATTTGGCTATTTTCAAATGAAATATATAAGTAAATAAAGTATTTAGGGGTTAGGGACATTTATTAATCAAATTATTGTCATCAAATTAAAACTTAAGAAAGTACATAATGTGACTTCAGAGAAAATTTTAGAACATTCATCTAGAAATAACTAACTTCCATAGTGCATGAATTCTATTAATATGATTCCAGGTTTTATTTGAAAAGTAGATATTGCACAGAGTAAAGTATGAACCCTTTAGAATCATTTGTACTGTTCATTGTGCATCAGTCTTAAATGTGATTTCCAACTATGAGCCCACTGAGTGTCAAGTCTTGGCAGACTGGAGATTCAGATAAAACATGAGTGAAATACCACTGGGAAAAAAAGGATTGCTGCAGATGGCATTTGGTATACAATACCAGTCTGGATTGTCAGGAGGGAAAAGAAGAGTTGCAAATTCAGGTAAGTATATGCTATTTGGACAGTTTTATAGAACATTATATAGAACAGGAAAACCAGTGAGGGCATTTCATAAGAAATTTAACAAAATATTAATTAAGCAAAAGAAACAGAGTATGTAATATAATAGAGCACATGGATGCAAAATGACGGAGATGTAGGTAGGCATTAGGTGCAGACTAGTTTGATGGGCAAAGGAGTCAAGAGAAAGAGGAAGATACGAGGAATTTTCATATGGGGCAAGCCTGATGAAAGATTGCTTAGCAGACAAAGATGAAAAGGAACAAGGACTTTATCAGGTAGATCTTACCTTTTTCAGAATCCCAATGGCACTTTTCTCTCTGTCTTATGTTTTGCCATTAAAAGTTAAATTATTACCTGTATGCGAAACTGTTTCATAGGTACATATGGGGGAACCCAACAAGAAAAAACCTGGAATTCTCTTTTGGAAGGTGGGCCCCTTGTAGTACAGTCTTCCCTTGGTAAGTAAGTGTTCTAGAAACCCATCAGCGTCAGTATACCCGGTGGCATTGTTGTAAGAGACTGCTTTTGGTTTCAGAATATATATATAGAGAGAGATTCTTTCAGTGCATTTACCTGTATTTTGATGAATGATTTATAAGCACACCTGTCCACACCACGCTGAATGTTCAGCAGTTTTTGACTAAAAACAGCATGATTCCCAGACTCCACCTTCCCTATTCACCTGATGTCACCCCAGGGTACTTTTTTGGTTGTTCTTTGTTTTCCCTGATGAAAAATGTCCTCAAAGGAAAACATTTTGCCAATGTGGAAGAGGTGAAACAAAAATGGCAGAAACACTGAATAGCATCAAAATTGATGAGTTGAAAAACTGTTTTGAGCGGTAGAAAAATTGTCTCAATAGGTATATTACATCAAACAGAGAGTACTTTAAAGGTGACTGAAATTTAAACACACAAAAATAAATTTCATTTTTTGAGTCCCCCCTTGTTTTCCAAAAAAGAAGGATATTAAGATTTTTAAGACTGTTCCATAAATAGTCTAATGCTTGTGAATATTATAAGGTGTAAGTCTAAAGCTGCTGGTGCTCATCTCTCCATATTATATAGAAAGCCTCTCTTCTGGCAGACCTAAAAAGAGAACCAGGAGTCAGAAAGAGATTTGATTCTGATAATGTCATTTGACAACCTGGATGAAGTCATATTGAAACCACACTCCTCTGTGTCTATATCTTAGTTATTTGAATTTCTGTAACTCTTTTATGTATATTTTAATGAATAACATACTTATTTAACAATCCAGTTTGAATTTGTGTACATTTTTATTGTTTGGTCATGATTGTTTTGTAAAATATTCAGAAATTAGATTATTTTCATTTTTTTTATTTTTTTAAGTGAGAAAGCAGGATGTATTGAGGACAGAAAACCTCCCACCGTGGGAGGGGACCCGAACGGGTTGCCCCAGAAATTGTTTTAATATAAAAGAATCATAATTAGTAACTGGAAAACATAAGATTAATTAATCTTCTCCCGAAACACAAAAAGCAATAATTACCATAGAAGCTAAGACAAGTGAATATCTGGAATCATATTTAAAAGTGTGAAGTAGAAGATTTGGTAACAACAGTCTATTTGGATTTTGGCTCAGGTATGAAAATGTCAGCAGGGGTTTATCCACTTTGGGTTGCTTGCTGTGCTTAAATTCCTTTTCTTAGTAGGCATCTTTAATATTTGCTAAACTAATTCCAATTTTCTACAGTCTAAAACAATGGGAATAGCAAAATACTAGACCATTCTATTGGAGGTTACTGAACATGTTCTACATACATTCTCTAAATAAACTAGAGAAACACATGCATAAATAAAATTGCTTTTCAAAAAAAAGGTGGTTATATTATTGCTTAAATAAAAAATTTGAAGCAACTTATAATTTATTTACATGCTTTTGGTTAGTGTTGGAGATGGGTGTGCCCTCTTCCCAATTTCACCATTTAAGGAATGACACAGAGACTTGGAGGTTGGTGGAGTGAAGCAGTTCTTTTATATAACACTCTAACAAGGACGGGTATCTCTCAAATGAGCAGGCACACTGGAGCAGTTACAGTCAGCATATTTTTATCCTAAGATGCAAATTCCTCCGCTCTTTCCCCATTGGTTGAGTACTTCATAGGTTACATCACTATCCCAGATGTTGTCTCATGGTACATACTGATTGGCTTACAGAATTACTACAAAATTGCCTCATTTACATGTCCTATTTGCCGATTGACTCACAGAGTTACTATAAAATCATTTCATTTACATGTACTATCTGCTGATTGGCTCACAGGACTTTTATTTTGGTTGGATCCCACCAAAATTCATAGCCCACCAAAATAAAAGACCTGCAAAAAGAGAACAAAGAAGCCAGAAGTGAATCAGTATAAGGGTGTGCCAGGTATTTAAACATTAAACCCACAAAAAGAGAACAAAAAAGCAGGAAGTAGATTAGTAAAAGTGAGTGCAAAACATTTGAACATTAGGTTCAAATTTTGAAAATAAATTATTCTATTTCCCACAGTTAGAAAATCACATGACTATCTTTTGATTAATTGACCATTCTTTTCAAGATCAAATATAATTTGTAATACTTCTTAACCAATTATGTCAACAATAGGTTATGTTAGTTATAGTTAAATCCATTTCAAAAGACTTTGCATTTCTATAATTAAACAAAAATCTTTGTTAAAGAAGAATATAAAGACAATAAAAAAGTAAAAGCCGTACAAGTAGCACATAATTTATATTATAAAGCTTGTCAGATTACATCATCATTTCATTATTTATAAAGGGTTGTTACATAGCTACAAAAGCAAGCAGTTATAAATTTTAGGAAACAAGCCATGAAAGCCATATCTTGTATCTTGTTTATTTCCTATGTTTGTAAAATGATAGCATATTATAATTGCAAATCCTACAGTGGGTTGGAAAGTAGCTGTGTTAACTCATTTCTCCATGCATTCAATCATTCATTCAAGTTAGGAGAGTGATTAATTCTTAGAAGCTCCACAACTGCTCCCAAAGCAAAAATAGGAATTAATACAGAGCATATAGATATGGCAGGGACATAAATTGTCATTAAGGATTACATAAGTTATATATCTTTTCACTTTACAGGTCTGTCATATTTATCCTTAATTGTGAAGACCTCAGAACTCTACCTAGCCTTGATTCATTAACCTTGTTTTATATCAAGTATAATAAATTATTCTGTTCAAGTAGAGTCTTGAATAATATGTTTTATCAAAGAACTCTATAAATCATTTTCTGAGTAGAGGATCCTTATCCTTGTTAAACAAAAGATGAAAAGCAGAGATTAGTTTATTTTCAAAATGGAAAACCTGAAATCCCAATTAGAAACTGTTTTGTTTTGTTTTTTTGCTTGATAGGCTTGCAAATATAATTTCAGTTTCTTTTCAGTTAAAAACTAGGAATGGAGGAAAAAACAGAGCAAAATAGCTGAAAGGAATTCTCCAGCAATCATCTCTTTACAGAAACCTAAAATTGAACAACAAACCACAAATGCAGTAGCATAAAAATGAGAAAAGAAGAGGGTAGGAAGGACAGCCATGCTAAACCACCCCTGCCTCAACATCAAGCAGCATAGCAGAGAAAGAAAATCTGTGCTCGGGAGAAGAAGAACAAAGCTAATGTGGAACTTTGCAATGGAGTTCAGTGCTGTCCTGTCACAGCAATACGTAACATAAGGAGGAATTTCACTGGTGCTCACTTGGGAAACAGATTTCTCACGGGCCAGGGGAGAATCCTCTGCCCCAGATGAAGGAAACTGTATCCTTGTTATCTTCACCACTGGCTGACTAAAGTGGCTTGAAACCTCAAATTAATTTGAGTGTCAGACAGGCCCTTGTGCTGCTCTGGTCTGGTAGACAGTGGGATTGGAATGTGACCCAGTGTGATACCAACTTTGGTACTATGGGAGTGCCAACATCAGTGCTATGGATGTGCCTACATCACCCCTCTCTTCAGGCATGACCGCATGGGAAGATACTTGCTTGGTTCAAGGGAAAGAGAGGGAAGAGTACAGAAGATCGTGTCTTTCAATTTGGATAATTGCTCAGTCACAGTAAAAGAGAGCATCAGGCAGGTTCTTGAAGGCTCCACTTCCAAGCGTTTGCTCCTAGAAGGTGTTTCTAGAGCCAAACTGGACCCGAAGGGAATCTACTGCCCAGATGGGAAAGACATAGTCCCAGCAGGATTCAACATCTGCTGACTAAAGTAGATTTGACTCTTGAATAAACAACAGCAACAGCCAGGCAGTAGCAGCCTCAGGCTCTGGGCAAGCCCCAGAACTGCTGGAAGATCTAAAAGGCTGTGGGCTTCAGGTGCAAAATAGCATGGTGCAGGCATGGGCTATGGGAATGCCTGCATCACCCTTTTCCCAACTTCAGGCATCTTAGCCAGAAGAAAGATTCCTTCTGCTTAGGGGAAATTGAGGGGGGAAAAGTGAGAAACTTTACCTGGGAACCGAGGGAATTCACTCTTATCTTTCCCAAGTCTGTCAAAGCCTGTATCTGGGAATCTGAAAGAATTGCAACATTCCTGGGCTTGGGGCACCTTGCTAGTGTTCAGTCAACCCAGTGGTATAGTACCACAAACTTAGGTAACAGAACTCAATCACTTTTGAATTATTGGGAAGTCCTCTCAGGAAGAATGGGTACAAATATGCCCAGACTATGAAGATTAAAATAAATACCTAACTCTTCAAAGACCAGACATTGATGAATGTCCAAAGGCATCAAGAACATCCAGGAAAACATGACCTCACCAAAGGAACTAAATAAGACATCAGTGACCAATACTAAAATGATAGAGACATGCAACATCTCAGACAAAATTTAAAATAGCTGTCTCAAGGAAGTTCAGGAAACTTTAAAATAAATAGAGAAAGAATCCAGAATTCTGGAAGGTGTTTTTAGATCCAACTTGGGCCAGAAGGGCATCTACTGCTCTGGTGAAAAATACACAGTCCCAACAGGATTCACCACTTGTTGACTAAAATGACCTTGGTTCTTGAATAAACATCAGCAGCAGCAGGCAGTAGCAGGCCCAGGCCTGCTTAACAAAAAAATTGAAATAATTTGTAAAAGTCAGACAGAAATTCTGGAACTGAAAAATTCAATGGACACACTGAAAAATGCAACAGAGTCTGTCTATAGCAAAATTGATCAAGTAGAAGAAAGTATCAATAAACTTGAAAACTGGTTACATAAAAATACAGTCAGAGGAGACACAAGAAAAGAAAAAGAATAAAATAGAATGAAGCACATCTACATGGTATGATGAATAGCCTAAAAAATTTGGAATTATTGGCTTTAAAGATAATATAGAAAATGACATCAGGGTATATAGTTACTCAAAGAAATAACACAAGATAACTTTCTAAACCTAGAGAAAGATATGAATATCCAATTATGAGAAAGTCAAAGAACATCAGGCAGATTCAACCCAAATGAAACTACCTCAAGGCATATATTTATCAAACTTTCAAAGTCCTGAACAAATAATTCTAAAGGAAGAAAGAAAGGAAGCAAATAACACATGAAGGATTTTTAATATGTATGACAGCAGGCCTGTCAGTGGAAAACTTATAGGACATGAGATAATGAAATGACATATTCAAAGTGCTGAAGAAAAAAAGAAAGAAAACAAAATGCCACCTAGAATATGAGCAAAGTTACCCTTCAGACATAAAGCAGAAATAAAGACATTCCCAAACTCAAACTGACAGATTGTATTAACGATACCCCTGACTTATAAAAAATATTAAAGAAAATATGTCAATCTGAATGGAAAACATGCTAATAAGTAACAAGAAATTATCTGACAGTATACAACTCACTGGTAAAAGTTAGTACACAGACAAATACAGAATACCTGAACACTGTAATTGTAAAGTGTAAAACACTTATATCTTTACTATAAAGACCAAAAGACATCTGTCAAAAATAACAGCTACAACAATGTGTTAAGAAAGGGATAATATAAAAAGACATAAAGAGAGACAACTGTCAAAAACTGGAGCAAATTGAGTTTGAGTCCAGGAGGTTGTTGTATTTATTTATTTATGTCTTCTTTTTGCTTGTTTGTTTCTTGTCATTGTGATCTAAGTTATCATGTCATCAGGTTAAAATAATTGGTTATTGGATGTCATGGTTATTGCTTATCTTTCAGTGTTGGACAGATCATCCAGACAGAAAATTAACAAAGAAACTTCAGAGTTAGGACACAAAGGATCAAATAAGCCTAATAGGCATTTAAAAAAACTCTTAACAGATGCACAATGCACATTCTTCTCAGAACGTGGAACATTCTCAAAGTTAGGAACATTCTCAAATGTTAGGCCACAAAACAAATCTCAAAACTGTAAAATAAATTGAAATTGCATCAGGTACCTTTTCTTGCCACAATGGAATAAAACTAGATAACAATAACAAGAGGATATTTGAAACTAAACAAATAGAGGGAAATTAAACAACATTCTCCTCTGAATGAACATTGGGCCAGTAAAGAAATTAAGAATGAAATTTTAAAGATATTGTAACAAATAAAAATGAAAACTCAAAATAACAGCAAAAGTAGTACTAAGAGAGAAGTTGACAGCAATAAAACCTACATCAGAAAATTTAAAAAACCTCAAATAAATTATCTAGTGATTCACCTTAAAGAATCTGAAAAGAAAGAGCAATCCAAAGTTCAAATAAATAGAAAAAAATAAATGAAATAATAAAGATCAGAACATAAAGACAAAAAAACTACAAAAGATCAATTTAAAAGTTTTTTGAGATAATAAATAAAACTCACAAAACTTTTTTTTTATTCTTTTTTTTAAAGTTGTGGGATAAAATTCAGGATTGCATATATAAGTGGTTTTGGTACAGTTGAAGTTCTGAACCTCCCATTGGACCTCACATCACTTGGTTTAGGATCAGGCATCCTTATTGATGGTGTGTCACCCAGTCCCTCCCTGTCCCCTCGCAGTGTTCCGCTACTCTCAGTCCCTTTCTTGTAGTATTATGATAAATGTTCAGGATCCAATTATAAGTAAGAACATGTGGTACTCAGTTCTTGATTTCTGAGATAGACCACTGAGTATGATAGACTCTAAATCCATTTAAGTTGCTGTGAAGTCCCTATGTTTGTCCTTTATGGCTGCATAATATCCCATCATGTATATGTATCACATTTTTTATCCAGTCCATTTTCAATGGGCAGCATGGTTGGTTCATGGTTTTGTTATTGTGAATAGTGCTGCAATAAACATGCATGTGCAAGTATCTTTTTGTAGAATGATTTTAGTTCCTCCAGGTATATTCCAAGATTACTGGATTGTATGGAAAGTCAATTTCTAGTTCTTATAGAAATTGCCACACTGTTTTCCATAGAGGTTGAAATAATTTGCATTCCAACCAACAGTGTAGAAGCGTTTTCTTTTCTCCCCATCTTCACCAGCATCTGTTGTTTTTTGTTTTATTAAGATGGCCATTCTTACTGGAATTAGGTGATGTCTCAATGTGGTTTTGATCTGCATTTCTCTGATGATTAGTAAGGTTGAACACTTTTCATGGGTCTGTTGGGCTCATGTATCTTCTACTTTTTTTTGAGTCAGAGTCTCACTCTGTCACTCAGGTTGGAGTGCAGTGGCATACTCACGGCCACCCCAGTGTCTATCCACTGGGCTCTGGTGATTCTTCTGCCTCAGTCTTCCAAGTAGCTGAAACTGCAGGCATACACTACCATGCCCAGCTAATTTTTGATTTATCTTAGAGATGATGTGTTGCCAAGTTGCCCGGGCTGGTCTTGTGATTCTTCTGCCTCAGCCTTCCTAGTAGCTGGAACTGCAGGCATATAATACCATGCCCAGCTAATTTTTGATTTATCGTAGAGACGAGGTCTCTCCAAGTTGCCCAGGCTGGTCTTGAACCCATGGGCTCAGGCAATCCATTCATCTCAGCCTGGGATTACAGGCTGAGCCACTGAGCCCAGCTATATCTTCTTTTGAGAAGTGTCTACTTATATCTTTTGTCCATTTTTTAATGGGTTTCTTTGTTTTTGTTTTTTCTTTTCTGCACGTTTGAGTCCCTTGTAAATCCTGGATGTTAGTCCTTTGTCAGATATACAGTTGCCAAATATTTTTTTCCCATTCTGTGGACTGTCTCCATCTTTGACAAAGCCTCCACAACAACCACTGGGGAGAGAAGAATCTATTCAGTACATGGTGCTGGAAAAACTGGCTGACCACATGCAGAAGAATGAGACAGGACCCCCTACCTGTCACATGAGCAAATAACTCCAAATGAATCAAAGACTTAAACGTAAAACTTCAAATTATGAGAATCTTAGACAATGCAGGAGACACCTAATGGAAATTGGAATAGACAACCAATTCCTGATCAAAATCCCAGATGTATATGCCATAAGAGGTAAGATAGATAAGTGGGACCCTGCCAAACCGAAAAGCTTCTGCAAAGCAAAAGAAACCAACTCACAAATCTTTAGCCAAATTAACTAAAAGAAGGGGAAAATACCCAAATGAATAAAGTTAGAGAAAGAAATGAACATCATAATTGACACCACAGAAATTCAAAGATCATTAGAGATTATAATGGACAATTAAGAAAAGCCCAGGACCTGATAGATTCATTGAAAAGACCAACACCTGATGGATTCACTGCTGAATTCTACCAAACATTTAAAGAAAAACTAACACCAGCCATATTCAAACTATTCTAAAAACTTGAGGAAGAGAGAATGTATCCAGATTGATCCGACAGCACTAGTATTACCTTAATACCAAAACTAGAAAAAGACACAACATAAAAAGAAAACTACAGGCCAACATCTCTCATGAGCAGAGATGCAAAAATCCTTAACAAAACTCTAGCAAACTGAATATAAGAACACATTACAAAGATTATCCATCAGGAGTAAATGAGGTTTATGCTCAGGATACAAGCATGGTTCAACATAAACAAACTAATAAATGGGATTAATCATATAAATAGTATAAAGAATAAAAACCACACAATAAAAACATATACAAAAAATTCTCGGCAAGTATCATATTGAATAGAAAAAAACTGAAAGCCTTTTCTATAAAATCTGGGGCAACATAAGAATGCCCACTTTCAGCACTTTTATTCAACATAGTCTTAACCAAAGCAATTAGACAATGGAAAGAATTAAAGAGCATCTAAACTGAAAATGAAGAATACCAATTGCAGACAATATAATTTTATAGTTTTAAAATTTCTAAATGGCCGGGATCAGTGGCTCAGCCTATAATCCCAGCACTTTGGGAGGCCAAGGCGAGAGGATTGCCTGAACCCGCGGGTTCGAGACCCACCCAGGCAACTTGGTGAGACCTCGTCTCTATAATAAATCAAAAATTAGCTGGGCATGGTAGTGCATGCCTGTACTTCCGGCTACTTGGAAGGCTGAGGTGGGAGGATAGCCGGGGCTCAGCAGATCGAGGCTGCGGTGGCCAGGAGCGTGCCACCGCACTCCAGTCTGGGCAACAGAGTGAGACTCCAACTAAAAAATAAAATAAAATCCCTAAATTTTTTATCAGAAACCTATTGGAACTGATAAATAATTTCAGTAAACTTACAGGATACAAGATGAACATAAAGAACTTAGAAGGATTTCTCTATGCCAATGGTGAACAATCTGGTGGAAAAAAGGGTAATCCCATCTGCAGTAGCTACAAATAACATAAAATACCTAGGAATAAACTTAACCAGAGAAGTGGAAGATATCTACAATAGAAATGATAAAACACTGCAGAAAAAAATTGAAAAGGACACAAACATAAAAGATACTCCATGTTCATGGATTGAAAGAGTCAATATTGTCAAAATACCCATACTATCCAAAACAATTGACAGATTCAATGCAATCCCTGTCAAAATAGCAATGACTTTTTCACAGAAATAAAAAAATTAATTAATATAAAACCACAAAAGGCTAATAATAGCCAAAGCAAACCTGAGCAAAAAATAACAAAACTGGAGGCATCATGTTACCTGACTTCAAATTATATTACAAAGCTATAATAAGCAAATCAGCATGGTAGTGGCATAAAAACAAATCCATATACCAAAGGAGCACATTGGAGATTCCAGAAATAAATCTACACATTTACACTTAACTCATTTTCTTTTTTTCATTTCAATAGCTTTAAAGGATACAAATAGTTTTTAGTTATGTGGTGGACTTGTGCAGTGGCAAAGAAGTCTGGGCTTTAAGTGTACCTACCACTTCCACCTGTGCACATTTTACTAGATAGGTGATTTTTTTTTTTTTTGTCTCTCCACTCCTTCTCCCGCTTCCCCTTCCAAATCTCCAATGTCCATTATTTCATTCTGTATGCCTCTGAAGATCCTTAATTTAGCTCCCACTTACAAGTGGGAACATGCACATTTGGTTTTCTGTTCTAGGAACAGATTCTGCATGTACTCATTATAAATGGGAAGGATAGTCTTCTCAATAATTGATGCTGGGATAACAGGATAAGCAGAGGAATGAAACTACACACTATCTGTTAGCATATGTAAAAATCAAATCAAAATTATTTGAAGACATAAGTATAAATCAGAAACTGTGAAACTAGCAGAGGCAAGCATTGGGGAAAAGCTCTAAGACATTGGCCTGGGGAAATATTTCTTGAACAAGATCTCAAAAATACGGGCAACCAAAACCAAAATGTACAAACAAGATCACATTATGCTAAAAATAATTTGCACAGCAAATAAAACAATCAACAAAATGAAGATAACTCTCACAATAGAAAAAAATATTTTCAAACTATCTACTTGATAAGGAATTAATAACCAGAATATATACAGAGTTCAAACAACTCAAAAGGGAAAAATAATAATAAAAATCCAATTAAAATTGGCAAAATACCTGAATATATATTTTGTAAAATAATACATACAAGTGGTCAACAGGTGTATGAAAAAGTTTTCAATATCACTAGTCATCAGGAAAATGCAAACCAGGACCACAGTGAAATATCATCTCACCCTAGTGAAAATGGCTTTTATTCAAAAAATGGAATAACAGATAATGGCAAAGATGTGAAGAAAGGGGAACCCATGTACACTGTTGGTTAAAAATGTAAGTCAGTACAGCCAGTATGAAGAACAATAGTAAGATTTCACAAAAAATAAAAATAAAAAAGAAAGCTATGATATGATCCATTAAGCCCACTTCTGGGTATATATCCAAAAGAAGGAAAATCAATACATAGAAGAGATATCAGCACTCATTTGTTTATTGACACATGAGTCACAATAGCTAAGCTATGGAATTAACCTAAGTGTCCATCAATAAATAAATAGACCTAAAAAATGAAGTGCGTGTGCATAATTAAATAATAAATATTGGCAAGAAAGTCTAGACTTTAATTGTACCCACCACCTCTACTTGTGCACATTGTCACGGATAGGTGAAATTTTTTTGTCCCTCCACTCCTTCTCTCCCATAAAAAAAGAATGTAATATTGTCATTTGTAACAACATGGATAAAGCTGAGGTCATTAAGTGAAATAAGTCAGACGTAAAAATACAAATATCACGTATTCTTACTAATATGTGGAAGCTAAAAAAAAATTGATCTCGTGGAGCTAGAGATGGTTACTAGAGGTTCGAGTAGGTAGTGAGGAGCGGAAATAAAAAGGAGTTGATTAATGGACACAAAAATACAGTTAGGTAGGAGGAACAATATATAGTGTTCAGTAGCACAATAGGACAGCTACAGTTAATGATAATTTATTGTATATTTCAAAATAACTAGATGAGTGGAATTGGAATGTTCCTAACACAAAGAAATGACAAATGATTGAGTTGATTGATGTTTCATTACTCTGCATGTTTGCATCAAAATTTTATGTTACCCATAAATATGTGCAACTGTTATGTTTTGATACATATTTTAAAAATATTCTAAGATTGCTTTCTTCTAATTTGGAAACAAGTTAACTTTCAGACTAATACCTTATTAAATATTATTTTCTGTTAGTTCAACAAATCCAAGAAAGTAAATTAGAACAACTTTTTAAAACATCACATTCTTCATAAATAGTGGGTGTATATAGCAAGATTAATGTACACTGGGTTTATTCCTGGTTATCAACTATTTAAACATAATATAATATCATGTAGAAAATTCTGATAGCAATTTAAACAAAAATCTACCACCCAGGCTGATGTGACAAGCAAAGACATTCTGAAAATAGCGTAGGAAGTGTGTGTATGCCTTATATAATCAAAGCCTTTGATGAATCTTTTACATGTCACAACAAGAAAACCAGGACTCTCAAGTCATTCATTCCCTGCACCACATTCTGTAACTTTAATGTCACTCTGTACATCTACTTTTGTAATTCCATTTTCCATTCCTCTCTAGTACTTGAATCCTTTCCATTATGCTCTCTAGAAATAATGGGTTGTTGACAGATATATCCTTCTCTTTCTTTTGTTATAGATTGAAAGATATAGTTTATTTAGAAAGTAAATTGGAGAGAGAGAGAGAGAGAGAGAGAGAGAGAGAGAGGAGATTCACCTCCCCAAGGTAGGGGAGGGGACCAAAGCTAGGAAACATGGTGGACATAGCTCAAAGAGCCATGAGGACACCCTAGAGTTTAACAAAACAATGGCCTCCTTCTCATTCTTTTCAATGCTCCCTCTTTTTTTTTATTTTTCTCTAACACCGGGATTTTCTCCAAAGTGCTGCATTCCTTGAAGATATTTCAAGTGGTTACAGATGTCTCTCAAATGTACCTCTTCTTGTAGCATCTGATAATTCTTTCTCCTTTTTCCTAAGAACACATCTTGAATCTCCTTAGACCATACTGTAGGCAGCTCCCACTCCAACTACTGAAAGAATTTTGCTCCTAGCTCACCTCACTAATTCAACATTTTAGTCCTATCACAATTATAAGTTAATTTAATAATAACTTGACTCATCTAAAAATACTACGTCATACCTGCCCTTTAATCTTTTCTGACAATCACAGTCATTGAATTTCCATTGTCATATTCCCTAGTTCTTATGACTTTTTAAAACAGTAACTCTTCCTTAATTATAATTCCAAGCACCTATTTTCAGGGATTAACATCATCTTTTTTCTATTCTACTTCTATTCCAAGATTTGTGTGACTTTATTGAAACCTGCAGTTCTACATTTTTACAATGTACTTCATCAACCTTGTTTAGTTTGCCAGGGCATCCATAACAAGGTACCACAGCCTGAGAGGCTTAAACAACAGAAATGTATTTCTTCACTACTCTGGAGGCTTGAAGGCTCAGATGAATATGTTGGCAGTGTCAATTTTTTATAAGTTTTGTGAAGAATGAATCTGTTCCTAGTCTCTCTTGTTGACTTTCAGATGGATGTCTTCTTCCCTTTCCTCATGTGATCTTCCCTTTGTACCTGTCTGTCCAAATTTCCTTTCCTTACAAGAATAGTGGCTATATTGGATTAGGAATCACCCTAATAATATCACTTTAACATAATTACCTTTGTAAAGTTCTTATCTCCAAATATGGTCATGTTCTGAGATACTTGAGGTTAGAACTTAAGCATATGAAATTTTGTGAGAGACAACATTTACCCCATAGCACCCATATCATCTCATTTCCTGTTTTCCTATGTTTGATTTTAATGCCTTAATTTAATTATTTCTTTCTGTGACTCTTATCTCTTTTCCTTCTAATTGTGAAAATCTGACCAGTCCTATCCTAATGTTTATTAAATGCAGAGCTGACCTACTCTATACCAAAAAAATTAAAACAAAAGAATAGAGAAAAGCTTACAAACACACTGACTAGTCTCCATTTCAAAAATACGGACTACTTGTCTTTAGATATCTCTCCTGTGTTCATTTCATACCCTCTTCTTTTCAAACATTCAATACTTTCTCTCCTCTTCTTCCTTCATAGAATATATCATTAGGAAAATTCTACCACCACCATTCATGTCATCCCACTTGGGAGGGTATGAAATGAAAAAAATATAAAATAGTCATCTGAGAGTTGGTTAATGGTTGGCCTACAATAGTGGTTCTCAAACATAGCAGCATATTGGAAGTGCCTGTGAAGCTTTAAAAAAACATGTACACAATTCTGAATTTATTGATCTGGGAAGGGTCTCAGCATCACGATTTTCAAAAAGCTTCCTGGGTGACTTTAATGCACAGACATGGATGAGACTCACTAACATAGGAAAGTGTAGACAGTCTTGTGTCTATCAACACAGGAGAGATATCTAAAGACAAGTAGTCTGTATTTTCGAAATGGAGACTAGTCAGTGTGTTTGTAAGTTTTTCTCTACTCTTTTAATTTTTTTTGGTATAGAGTAGGTCAGCTCTGCATTTAACAAACATTAGGATAGGACTGGTCAGATTTTCACAAATAGAAGGAAAAGAGATAAGAGTAGCAGAAAGAAATAATTAAATTAAGACATTAAAATCGAACATAGGAAAACAGGAAACGAGGTGATACGGGTGCTTTGGGGTAAATGTTGTCTCTCACAAAATTTTATATGCTGAAGTTCTAACCTCCAGTATCTCAGAACGTAACCATATTTGGAGATAAGAACTTTACAAAGGTAATTAAGTTAAAGTGATGTTATTAGGGTGATCCCTAACTGATTGGAACCTATAAGTGTTGCCTTCCTTTGTAGGGATATTATTGGTGTTTTCCCTTAAGATATCTCATCCGCTTATACTCTATAGTCATCCCACTGACACTCTTCAGCAATTTGAAAGAGGATCAGGAATTCTCTTCGCTTTCTGCATCATCGGCTTCCTATTTCTTCAAAGTTAATCCAATCAGCATATTAATAATGTATGTTCTTTCTGCTTAAAACAAAGGAAGAATTACAAACACAAAAATTTGTTCTTGACTATACATTCCTCTTCAAATTCTTATAGTGCTCTAACTCTTGTTTGTTCCAGTCATGCTGCCCTCATTATTTCTTGACCATGACCAAACATGTTCTCATTTTAGGGACTTTGCATTTGCTATTTATCCTACCTGGGATGATCTTTTCATAGATAATCTCATGGCATGCTTTTACAAATCCTTCAAGTGTCTGCTCAGATGACTAATCTACACTCCCTCCAATGAGCGTCCTATACCCCTCTTTCCTTGTTTGCACCGCGTTCCTCTATAGCAATTATTGCTATCAAAAATGTTACATATTTTATATTCAACCCAGATTTGGAGAGTATAATTAATGAATTAAAGGATTTTTTTTTTTTTTTTTTGAGTTGGAGTCTCACTCTGTTGCCCAGACTGGAGTGCAGTGGCCGCTCCCGGCCACCCCAGCCTTGACCCGCTGGTCTCCAGCGATCCTTCTGCTTCAGCCTTCCAAGTAGCTGGAACTACAGGTGCGGCTACCACATCCGGCTAAATTTTGATTTATTGTAGAGATGAGATGTCGCCAAGTTGCCCAGGCGGGTCTCAAACCCGCGGGTTCAGGCAATCCACTCACCTCGGTTTCCCAAAGTGCGGGATTACAGGCTGAGCCACCGAGCCCGGCCGAATTAAAGGATTCTTATTTACTTTTGGACTTTTAGCAGCTACTGCCTCCTCTGTTTCCACTTTTGTTCATGCCACTGGCCTATTTGTAATATCATAATTGCTCTCCTTGCTTTCATTTTTCCTGTTTTTTTTAATCCAGGTCACAATATGGCAGCAGCCAGAGAGATGTCTTTAAACCATAATTTATGTCATATTGTGTTCTGTCCAATATCTATCCAACATCTCCCATGTCATTCAGAATGAAGACCAGTCTTTACAATATCCTACAAGATCTTTGTAATTGAGCCTTTGTGTATATAGACTGGGTGCCTTAAACAACATAAACTTTTTTTTCACACTTTTGGATACTGGGAAGCCCAAGATACAAATATTGGTTGTAGCCGGATTCCGTGGCTCAGCCTGTAATCCCGCGTCTTGGGAGGCTGAGGTGAGTGGATTGCCTGAGCCTGCGGGTTCGAGACCCGCCTGGGAAACTTGGCGAGACCTCATCTCTACAATAAAAATCAAAAAATCAGCCGGGTGTGGTAGCGTGCACCTGTAGTTCCAGCTACATGGAGCCCAGCAGGTCAAGGCTGTGGTGGCCGGGAGCGGCCACTGCACTCCAGTCTGGGTGACAGAGTGAGACTCCAAGTCAAAAAAAAAAATTATATATATATTTATATTATTATTTTTTTTTAATCAACCTATATATATATATATATAGGTTGATTCTGTTTCTGGTGGGGGCTTTCTTTCTAGCTTGATATACAGATGGTCCCCTGCTCACTGTATTTGTACACTGATGGGACAGGAGAGAGAGAGAAAGATTATCTTCTTCTCATTAGAACACCAATCCTATGGAATTAAAGACCCATCCTTATCACCTCATTTAAGTTTAATTACCTCCCTAATAGCCTTATCTCCAAATACAGTCACATTAGTGGTTAAAGTTTCAGCATGCTAATTTAAGGTGGGCACAATTCAGTCTACAGCACTTTGTCACCTAAATGATCTTGTTGCCTTTTACTGTATTCCCCTCTTACCCACAGAGGGTGTGTTCCAAGGCACCCAGTGGGTGCCTGAAACTGTTGATAGGACCAAACTCTACATATATACCATGTTGTTTTCCTAAAGTTAAACAATTATAATAAAGTTTGATTTATAAATTTCATACAATAGGAAATTGACAATAATAACTTATATTAGAAAAGTTATACTAATGTACTGTAATGAAAGTTATGTTAATGTCATCTTTCTGTCTTTTCAAAATAGCTTAACATTTAAAAACTCTGCTCTTAATCAGGCCAGAAGCTCTCCATCTCAAGACTTTTCATTTTGCAATTTTTGCACTGCCCTCAGAGGTTTTAGCATATTTTTAAAAAAATCAATTTCTACCTATTCAGTGTTGCTTTCCGATTTGCAAGCCCCTCTTTCCAATAACTTAAGAGTTATCCTTCTTTCACATTTTATTTTCTTTGATAGCATTTATTATAATCTAAAATGCACTATAGTTTCCTTTTTAATATGGTAATTGTATATCTTTCACAAAGTATAAAATATGTTCAACTAAGAAAATTATTTTGTCAGTTCAAGCCTTCTCTAGAACCTAGAATAATGTCTGGCTCTTAGTGAGTACACAATATTGAACAAATTGAACTTCATTGTATTGAAGGAATGACCTCCATAGGTATTAATTTGCATTTATTCACTAATATTATTTTGTGGATCTTGTTCTAGAAATTATGCATATTATTTCACATATTTTCATTAAAATGCATATTTTAGCTTATCTCAATGAAGCTCAAACATGAAAGTTTTACATTTTCTTATTTATTTTAGTTTTTATTGAGTTATAACATATATAGAATGCAATGTATGTAGCTCAAAAGACTGACACACACAGGTGTTGGAAAGTTATTTGAATACTATGCTAACTTCTAACAACGTATATAGGTATAGGTTTTGCTTATTTTTAACCCCATAAATACACAGTGTGGACTTCTTGTGTCAGGCTTTTATTTCCCAATAATTTTATTGTGGGAGTAATCTATTCTATGATATTTAGTATGGTGAGAGATTGTTGTTTTGTGCCTTGGTATATATTATTCCATTCTATATATATGCTAATATTTATTTGTAAATTTTTCTGCAGATGGCCATTTGAGTGGTTTCAGATTTTATCTATCATGAATAATATTTCAATTAGCATATGGCATCTTGTGCTGACACACACTGAATGTGTTTATTTCAGTTATTGCTTGAGTATGTATTAGGCCATAGATTTGTATTTATTTACCATTAATATAGAATGCTTCTGATTTCCCAAAGGTACACTTCTTCCCGTATTGTATGAAAGTTGCAGGTGACCCATATCATTACTTAATATTTTATAATTTTACATTTTGTATTATTAATGAATACAGTAGCAAAATCTCAATGGGATTTTTTAAATAGCTCTGATAGTTAGTAATATTGAGCACCTTCATAAGTTTTTCAGTCACTAAACATTCACCTTATTAAAGTTTCCTGGTTTTACACATTTATAGCAACCACAACAACAACAACAAAACTAGATGTTTTTCCTTTTTCTCACTGGTTTGTAAAATTTGTTTATATATTATATCAGGAATTGATTTAATGGACTGTGTGTTGCTAGAATTTATACCACAACATGGCAAAACATACATTGATGAACAAACTCCCATTTTTTTTTAATTGACAGATGATTGTCAAGAAATATGCATTGTGCTAAAACACTTCCACAACTCTAAAGACTGTGCCAAAATAAGAATGCATTAGCACCTTCAGCAAGCATCTCGACTCCATTTTTATGTTCTCAAAAAAGAGTTGTAGTTTTTTTCCATCATGTGTCATATGCCCTGGAATATTGATTTTTTTAATATTTATCTACTGTCTGCCACCTATTGATACACCTTCTCTCAGTCATTCAGTCTCAGATATTTCAGACACGTATTTTATTTTATTTTATTATTTTATTTTATTTTTTGAGTTGGAGTCTCACTCCGTCGCCCAGACTGGAGTGCAGTGGCCGCTTCCAGCCACCGCAGCCTCGACCTGCTGGGCTCCAGCGATCCTTCCGCCTCAGCCTTCCGAGTAGCCAGAATTACAGGCGCACGCTACCACACCCGGCTGATTTTTTTGATTTATTGTAGAGATGAGGTTTCGCCTGCCCAGTCGGGTCTCGAACCCGCAGGCTCAGGCAATCCACTCACCTCAGCCTCCCAAGGCGCGGGATTACAGGCTGAGCCACCGAGCCCGGCTCAGACACGTATTTTAATATATATGTATGTACATACAAAGGTTTTATGTATTGCATACTCCCTGATATATTTACTTGTTGTCTAAGAAGAAAGAGAAAAAAAAGTCATCTTTACTAAAGTTATTTAAAATATAAAATTTCAAAAATAACAAAGGCTTGTTGAGGAAAATTTTTTATAGACTCTTTACTATCTGTTTCAGTGAATTTTCTAATGCTTTATTATCAACTATTGTGCATTTAATAAAGTAACAAAATTTTTCCATTTCATGTATGAAAGTATTATTATTTTTGTGTTTCTAAATATGTAATTGGATTGCATCCTACATATGCTCTGTATTGTTCAGATATAAAGGCATATCAATTTTAAATATCAGGGCCAGAATTTTCCTTTCCAAGATACAACTGTACTCTGTATTAGTTTTAGGATATTTTATGTAAAGTGTGGCCCAGCAATTCTTTAATATGGCTAAGGAACACCATTTTTTATTAGACATTGATTCATTTAAATCTATGCCTTGAGCACCAGCAAAACTTGAAGAAGAAATTTAATGACCTGGATATCAACATTTATTAATAATATAGCCACAGATTTTTTAAATGACTTGAAATATTGAAAAGTAAATCACTAAGTTTTTCATATATTATATTAAAAATGTTAATAATTAAAAAACCATAACTGCTGTAAGTACACTCATACCTCATGTTAAAACATGAATTTCCTCATAATAGGATATCAATATTTTATTCTTATTGGAGATCATAAGCATTTTAAAAAATCATTTCATAGTACTTTAGGCAATAATTTTTTAGCCACAGAATGGGAATAATCTGATATATGCACAACTAATTAAAAATTTCTTTCTCAAGAATTCATAAAATATGAAATTAATTTATATTTTAGAATTTTGTATCATGCATTAAATTGTTTAAGTGCATTTGCAAGTCACTCAATGTGTTTTTTTATAAACCAAAATGTGTTATTCATATGAGGCAGTAATTAGTAGCATAATGTATAGTAGTTTTCCCTTATCTGTGAAAGATACATTATGAGACTCTTCAGTGCATGCTGTAAACCACAGCTAGTACTGAAAACAATTGCTGTCAATCAAAACACATTTCTCTCATGTCTTCCACTCACAGCTTTAATGCTTTTTTCATCTTAATCGAACACTTATTGTGTATTATTGCAACTTTTGCAGTCTGAAGAGTGACAGCAAAATCAGCACACGTTTGTTTTTCCTTCCCACAATTTCATACATAAAATATTTTTTCTTATTGTAGATCTTAGCAACCTCAGTATAAATTTCTTTTTCTTTTCTTATTAAGTTAAGAACGTTTTCACTTAAAGAACGCACTTTGTGGTTTCTCTTTGGTTTATCCAAATTACCAGCATCTGTACTCTTGCGCTTTGGGTCCATTATGAAGTAAAATAATGGTGACTTGAAAACAAGCACTGCAATACTGTGACAAAGGAGCCAAGAACTAAGAGAGCTAATAAGTGACTGGGGTAGGTAGTGCCTAAAATATGGATCCATGAGAAACAAAGATTTATTCACATCCCAGGGGAGACTGAGCGTACAGCACAAGATCCCACACTCTTCAGAATTGTGTACAATTTAAAACTTATGAATTGCTCATTTCTAAAATGTTTACTTAATATTTTCAGATAGCAGTTGAACACAAGTAACCAAACCTGCAGAAAAGAAGATTGCTCATAAGGGGCTACTACTGCAGATAGGTAGGTGGTGAGGATAATAGGCCACAGCTCAAAACAAAACTTATGCCTGGACTTCTACAGTTAAAATAGTAATAAGCCAACTCAATATCCTTTTAGAAATGAACTAATTTCTTTTTCCTAAAGGAAAAAGTATTAGGCAAACTTGACAGAAAAAAAAAAATTGGTCTTAGGAAAATGATTAATTTTGACCACATCCATATTTGCACCTCCAATTTATCCCCAGAAACAGTTACTAATATGATAAAGTACATATCCAATTACGAGTAGGTTGAGATGAGAGGGTGTGTATTTAAATACTAAACTCATTTGAGTCATCAGATAGAAAATACAGTTTCTAGCACAACAATATGCAAGATAAGAATTTACTTTTTGCCATTTTTTAATGTTTCATGGGAGCAAGTTAACAGAAAATAACACCTGTGATGAGTAAAAACACAGGATGATATGTAAGGGAACAATGGAAGCAGACGGCAGAGATAGCTCTCTCCAGATATTGGAGAAAGGCCTACAACAACACTGATGTCAGTGATTAGAGGTGATTGAAGCCCTCTGGCCTATATCCCTTCATCTTTGCGTCACTGTTAGGAATACAAAAAAGATATGTAGAGGTAATGAGGAAGACTAGCTCTTCTCTGGAGATCCCTCACATAGTACTGGCAATAATTGTCTCTTCATTTCTAAGCACAGTTATATCTGGAATGTGAGTCTTGCTGATCTATTATTTGCTGATCTAACAATTTAACTCTAATAGGGAACATTTAGTTTTAAACCTCAATTACATACTGCAGTGCATTAAATTATTAAACACTAAACTAAAAGAAAAACATGCTATAGAAAGACAAAGAGATAAATACTTTCTAAAAATTGGATGTTAGTCATGCATTTTTAATAACATAACTGAATTCATTTTTATAGGAAAGAGAAGGAAACAAGTGAAAATAAAGAAATTTTGCCACGACAGCTGTTAATACTTAAACTGGTCTTTACGTTTAAGAAAAGGCTTTATAGCAACCATTAGAATGTTGTAGGAACCAGAATGTTTAAACTTTGTGGAACCCATGTAGAGAGTATATATTTATTTTCTAAGAAGATAGATTTTCTAAGAAGAAAAATCAGCATTCTCATAGTTCTTCTCACACCCTCCCCATATGTTTTTGCTTTTTTCTATATAAAGAGTTTATAATATTTAAATTTTCTTCCGTGAACACTTCTCCAGTCATTTAGGTTTTAGTCTACATTTAAAAGATTTCAACATAATTTAATTCCCCACAGTCTCTCCTTGTCTAACTCTCTCTTTTGGTTATTCATTTATGTGACTATATAGTAAACCTATTAATACTTAAATTTATTCAAGAGATAGGATAAATAGGAAAGATATCATAAGCTTGTAGCTAAATGCACAACAATGCAAATTTTATGGTTGTAACCCTAAGGTAAGCTTTATTATCAGGTACTAATATAAAAACTCTTTTTTTTTTTTTTTAACCAAACATTTTGTATTTACAAAGATATAGCTAATTTTTCACACAATGGGGGTTATAAACAAGCCTTTCAGTTTAGAGAGGTTTGTTTTTTTCTCCTTATTTGGAGGTATTGAAAAAGAAACAAATAGAGAACATCATCAGATCATGGACAAGAAAAAAAATATATTATAGAACCAAACAAACAAACATAAAAATCAAGCTTAACCAGCTTTTTCCAAGAACTTGTTCTGGTAGAAACTGAAAGAATCTTTGAAATTTAAGGCAAAAGTAATATCATATTCTGCAAAGTTAAATGTCAACTCAAAATGGGCTTATCTATTCAATTCATTGTATTGAATAACTAACCCTCAGTATTTCCAGGAAAAGATCATTCAGAATTTGGTCCTAAGGTTTAAACATTGAATATAAAATTTTATCTAAAATAAATTATAAGTAAAGTGAACTTTTCTGAAAAGCAAAACAGAAAGAAATAAAGAAAGACTTGAACCAGATTTAGTGGGTATGATGTGGCAAGCAAATCGATTGACATTATTTTAATATGTCTAAAACTCTAAACTTTGAAATGGAAATTATTCAAGTTATAATACTAGCAGGGATAATTCAGAAAAATGCTTATTTCTGAAGCTAGATTACTATTATACTATTATTAGTATTGAATATGTTTAAGGGATTCAGTTTATGTATAAAATAAATTATAACTATTTTAGGAAAAAATCTAGATTTGCTTTAAAAAATACATCACAATGCACACTTTAAACAATTAAACTAATAATACACAAAATCTAATAATACACATAATCAGGTTAAGATCACGATAAAGCAATTCATAATCTTTTGATTTTCAAAATTTAAAGTAGAAAAATTGAAAAGATACATTGTGTTTATTTGTCACGTTTTAGTTATGAAAAGAAGACTTGTATCAGATGCCAGTGGTTGATATAGATACACAAGGCAGAGTTTATCTAGTAAATATGGTGATTAGAATTGAGAGAATTAGCCAGGCTCGGTGGCTCAGCCTGTAATCCCGCGCCTTTGGGAGGCTGAGGTGAGTGGATTGCCTGAGCCCGCGGGTTCGAGACCCGCCTGGGCAAGCAAGACCTCATCTCTACAATAAATCAAAAAATCATCTGCAAGTTCTCCATTGATTTTCTATAATAATGATACATATGCAAGAATGTTTTTGTAAGACTCCTTGACTAAATGCAACTAATCAGTAAGGAATGAATATTATCAAGATTGTGTATTCCTAGAGAGTTGATGT
>CAUYQG010086454.1:0-11379 GCA_963574415.1 Tarsius wallacei
GATTTTGAAACTTGATTTCCCATAATTTAGAAACTTTTCAAAAGTGACCAAGGCCAGCGGTGTGTTTTGGGTTGAAGTTCACTGTTTATGAGTGTTACTCCTCTGGGTGTCACCCAAGAGTTGTGAACCTTATGTGTTTGGACTGCCTAGAACTGCCGGGTGGCAGCAGAGTACTCAAGGGATGGGGAACCAGTTTCTCATTTATACCTGTTTGGATGAGCAAGCGTTGTTTTTCTGGTGAGGGGCATCTTCACATTCCAAACAACAGTCCTGACACCTCTGAAAAGTCTCTAACCATCTAGAGCACTAGAGTGGGGCAAAAGAAGCAATTGCTTCTTTTATTTGGGGTGAGAGAACTCACTCTCATGAACCCTTTCATTTGGAACTCACAGAAATGGGTCAAGTCCAAATTATAAGCAATAGAAAGCAGCTTTGACTTTAAAAGCATACTGTGTAAGGCAACATCATGAGTGCCAAACTGCCAATACCTTGACCAGATCCTTTCTGCTGCGAGGTAGAAAAAGAGAAAGACTTTTTTTTTTCTTTTTCCCTGAAACTCAAACTTCCTGTCCATTAGACTCTCACACACACATACACACACACACACACACACACACACACACACACACACACACACCCCTTCATTCTAGAAAGGGAGGACTGGAAAAAATCAGAAAACCAGCTCAAGCAAAGTCTAGACCTTCACCCAAAAGTGGAAAAGGCACAGATTTCAATAGCATTCATCCTTTACATTTGACAATTCTCTGGGAGAAAGAAGAACACAAGTTCAGAGCTGACTAGGTTCTGGGTCCAGGAAAAGTATCAAATGGTCAGGAGGAGTTTCATTCTGAATCCTGCACACAGTGCCAGGAATGTCAACCTAAAGGAAGAAGCGGAGGAACAAAATAAAATTGTAATGAGTTTATTAGCCAAAGTCAGGATAGCTGCCAGGGACACACTTCCCAGTTGTGTTGAAGAGTGTTCTGTCCAGCCTGTTACCAGCAAGTTTTTTAAGGCCAAAGAGAACAAAGAGTGGGTTGATACAAAGTTATCTGATGGCAATTCTAATTGTTTTGCAAAAATGATATTGATTACTAATTGGCTATACATTGTTGAACTATAGGGTATGAGTTATGGTGTCAAGCATATGGTATTTTGTGGTCACTTGGCATCAGATAGTCTAGAGCTCACACAGAAAAAAATAATAGCTTCAAGAGGTAATTATTTAGCTCAAAGAGGAATGAAACTGCTGTCACATTTTCATGTCTTCCTGGACCTGACAATTTAAAGGAGCTTGCATTTCTCAGATTTTTTTTAAACTTCTTTTCTTTCTCACATGGAAATGTATGATGTTATGCAATACAAAACAGAGTTTCAAAATTTTACAATGGTAAAAACACGTACAACATTTAAAACAAAAAGACTAATTCATAGTACAAAAATGAAGTAGGAATAGAAGACAGAGAATGAGACTTACAGAGTAATGTCGATTTCTGTCAAAAAGAAGTTTAAAGTAATTAAAAAGTGATGTAAGGAAATATAGTTGTATACAGTGCAAGAAGGAGAAGTCAGAATTATGGATCTGGGAGTTTGCCACAGAACAGACCAGCTGTAGCCATTTTATCCAAAGAGAAAAATAGAAATCTTTGCTTCCTAGTCACTTGCAAACCTTTGGATTATGAAAGACTAGCTCTGCATCCCCAGTTTTCAATGCCTCTCAAAACTGTAAACACTTATGAAAATAAGTCTACAAATATCTGTGGAGGACTCTAGCTATCGGTCATCCCATAGTTTCCAGGGCTTGTCTTTTAACACAGGTCCCATTAAAATTTGTTCCAAAAACACTATCCATGTAGAAACAAGAAAATGTTCACTTCCTGACTTGTCTACTTTTATATTTCCGCTTGAAGAATTACTTGGAACTTTACTTTGAAGACAATTGAAAGATTCTGATTTTGTTATTAAGTCCTCAAAAAAATCCTTTTTTATAAATGATGTCTAACCTAATGATCCCAAAATGTTACATCAGTATTGACAATCGTGAATTTTGGCTGAGCCCTGTGATTCTGAAAAACAGCAAAGGTTAAGAAATCTTTCACCCTTTTGTGTTCTGTAAAGCACTTACTCAGAGAACCACCCTTCCCTAAAGGACGTAGATAGGATTCATTGAAGTCCCTGTTTACCTATGAGAAGGCCAAACATAGACTCTCAAGATTCTCATTCTCTGCTTCATAAGTAGTTAATCAAACTTCTTGTGTCCACTAATCGATCAAACTGATTGTGATTCACTCCTACCCCGAGGTCTAATCTTTGCCCTGAGTCAGTACACAACATGCTCTGAGAATAGACTGCCCTCAGGGTCTCTGATGTCATCAAGCCACCCTTCCTTCCCACTTCCTTTCACTTTGTACCTCTAACCTTATTTTCTCTATAAAAGGAAACCCCTTTTAATCTAACCCTTGAGATGCCTGTAGATCTTATAATCTCTAAACTATTCTTATTGCAATAGCTCCAACTCTTTTAGGAGGAATACAGTAGTATCCCTTTATCTGCAGTTTTGCTTTCCACAGTCCAAAAATATTAAATGGAAAATTATGCTCTGTTGTAAGTAGCATGAGGTGTGAATCATTTTTTTTAACATATCCATACTGTTGTGACTACTCACCTATAAGACACTTAGTAGGCTTCCCAGTTATCAGATCAATAGGTAGTACAGTGCTTGTGTTCAAGTAACCCTTATTTTACTTAATGATCCTAAAGTGCAAGAGTATTAACGTGGACAATTCAGGTATGCCAAAAGAAGTCATAAAATGTTTCCTTTAAGTGAAAAGTTAAAGCTCTCAACTTAGTAGGGAAAGAAAAAGAAAAAAATCATAATGCTGAGGTTGCTCAGATCTGTGGTAAGAACAAATCTATCTGTAAAACTATAAAGAAGAAAAAATTTATGCTAGTTTCACTGTCACACTTTAAACTGTTGCCAGGAGGAGTTCTCTTAGAGAGAGAGAAAGACCTCAACTCTTGTCCAGATTCTTGACTTTGCCACAGGAAAGAATTCCAGAGCAAGTCACCAGGTTGGCAAGCAAAGAGTTTATTAAAGTGAAATTACACACTTAAAGCGAATGGAAAGGGGAGCAGGCAGTCTCAAGAGGAGAGCTGCTTTGAGGAAGGAGACTGCACCTCCAAGGGAGGAAAATGCAGACAGTCTTAGAATGAAAACAGCAACAACAGGGTGCTGGTGACTAGTGTTTATCTTCTCTGTCTTTAGGGAGATGTTTGGGAGGAAGCAAGGGTTGTGAGGGCTTAAGTTTATCTTCATTTGGGTATCTGGGCTGTATGATGAGCTTGTATTCCATTTACAATCATCAGGTGATTAAGAAGATGGAGGGCCTGCTTTGCTCTGATGACCAACCATAAACACCCTGGAGGTGTTTACCAAATTTTTAACAGCTCGCTTCCTGCTTCTTGTAGGATGAAAGAGAGTTCACATTTTACAAAACTACAAAAGATACAACAACAGTGTGGGATAAGCACTTGGTTAAGATGGAAAAGGCATTAAATGTGTGATTGAAATACATATACAAAAACATGTTCAATTGACAACAACCAGGTTTGGTACTATCCATGGTTGTATGCATCCATTGCAGGTCTTGAAATTTATCACCCAAAGAAAAGGAGATACTACTGTAGTCCTTACCATTTACAATAATCCTTCTGAATGAGTTATCTTCTTCCTAAATTCAGATTTGTTTTGTTTTCCATATAACAATATACAGCAGTATGAATACTATGTGAGCTTACTGCCTGTTTAACCCTATAAAAAGAATAGACATAGTTGTTCTTTCAAATAATTCACTTCAGGCTTTACGGTGTCCAATTAATAATATATGTTCTATCTCATATAGGCAGCCAACAGACACATGAATAAGTGCTCAGTCTCACTATTCATCATAGAAATGCAAATAAAAACCATACTGAGATACCACCTAACCCCAGTAAGAATGGCCATCATTAATAAAACAACAACAGATGCGGGTGAGGATGTGGAGAAAAAAGAACACTTCTACACTGCTGGTGGGAATGAAAACCAGTGCAACCTCTTTGGAAGACAGTGTGGTGATTTCTGAAAGAACTAGAAATTGACCTTCCATATGAACCAGCAATTCCCCTATTGAGAATATACCCAGAGGAACACAAGTCATTCTACAAAAAAGATAACTGCACGTGTATGTTTGTTGCAGCTCTATTCACAATAGCAAAAACATGGAACCAACCATGTTGCCCATCAAAGCCGAACTGGATTAAAAAAAATGTTGCCCATATACACAATGGAATATTATGCAGCCATAAAGAAGGACAAACACATGGACTTCACAGCAACTTGGATGGATTTAGAGTCAACCATACTCAGTGATCTATCACAGAAACAAAGAACAGAGTACGATATGTTCTCACTCATAAGTGGACCTTGAGCAGTTATCATAATACTGTAAGAAAGGGATTGGCAGTAGTGGGAAACTGCCAGGGGTGGGGATGGAATTGGCAGTTGAGGGAAACTGCTAGGGGAGGGAGGCACACCTCATCAACAAGGGTACCTGCATAATCAACCTTTGTATACCTAACCCTGAACTGTACACTATAACTTTAAAATAAAAATGAAAAAAGTAATAATAATATATATTCTTTCCTATGAGTTATAAAGGACAAAAATAGCGACATTAATCATGGAGGATTTAATATATCAGCTTTAATGATGCAAAGTTGAATTTCATAGCAGAGATGCTACTCTTCCCCCATACCATCTTAAGTATGTGAATCATGGGCAAAACAGTCCTAGAATTACAGAGGAAGAACACACTTCTCCAGAGAATTTATCTCACAATAGCCATAATGGCAGGAAAATGAGGTCAGTTAGATTTTAAAGGCACCTAATAATACGAAAAAGTAAAAAAGAGAAGTGACCTTTATTTCAACCCCAACAATAAGAATAATCTTTTCCTTATCCTGAGGAGAAATATTTAAGGATGAAGATACTTCGTTTACTGTATTTCCAAAAGAATTATTAAGATCCAACGTTACGGACTGAGTTTGGAATGTATGAAGTAAAGTTGAAGTTAACTTTTCCAGAACTTTGCCTTCTCAACCACTTGACTGAAGTATGGAAAAACAATGCTTAAAGAAGAATGCCCACAGTTTAATACAGCAAATCTATATCTATCTCCAACAGACAGTTTTCCTAATAATTATCTCTCTTTATTTTTTCCTTCTGAGAGCATTTGTGAGCATTTTAGAATTTGATCCTGAAAAAAAAATTTGATCCTGGAGGCAAATGAATTTGATACAAAAGCATTAATCACATAAATCCAAAAGTCATTCTATAAATGTTAAGCTCAAAATTCTATTCTCTACTCCATCTCAGACACTACATGCTCAGGTTCACTTGAGATTATATTATAAAACCAAATAACATCTGATAATACTGTCTTAGTCCTTTTTATCTTGCTTGTGATTCCAATACTTGGAAAAGTCAAGATTGTACATCTAAATCTGCAAGGATTTCAGGCTGGTTCCACTAGTTGGATAATATCAATATAAATCAAATGAATTAAGCTAGTATAATATCTGATTACTATTGTTGCTTCCATTTTAATCTCTAAACTGTTCCCTCCTGATTCATCCAAGGATATTCATCTCCACAATTGCAAGTTTTAGACTTTTTGTCAACGTTATGATACCAAAGATTCCATAGTGATTTTTTTGCATCTAAGTCTCTTAAGTTTAGTTGTTAAGCTGCTAAGTAAAACATCAATCTTATTAGTGTTTAAACCTCTCTCTGCCCAGGGAATTCAGAATATCAAGCCTTCTATAATCTGAGTATTATTAATTATTCTCAACTCTCAGAACTGATTTGGCCAGGTATGGTCACTCACTCCTGTAATCCCAGCATTTTGGGGGAGGATGAGGTGGAAGGATCACCAGAGCCTAGGAGGGTCGAGACCAGCCTAGGCAACATAGCACAATCTCATCTCTACAAAAATATTTTTTTTTAATTAGCCAGGCATGATGGTGCATGTAGGTAGTTTCAGCTATTTGGGAGGCTGAAGCACAAGGATTATCTGAGCCCAGGAGGAAGGCTGCAGTGAGCAGTGATCGTGTCACTGCACCTCAGCCTGGGTAACAAAATGAAACTCCAACTCAAAGAGAAAAAAAAGTGCTTAATATTTTCATATGTAGCAGTGCAAGAACATACTCCTTAGGTATATAATAGTCAAAGTTCTTTGTGAAGAAAATTTATTTTTGGTGATAAAAAACAGAAAGATCTATACATTTTCCAAGGCTGCACATGAATATAGAGTTAAGTAATAATAGAGAACAGAAAAACACAAATAAATTTTAACTTTAATAACTAATTTTGCTAAACAACTACCTAAAGTTACATCAAATTTGTACTAGAGTGTATATCAAATTTTTATTTTCAGTAGCCTTTGTAAGAAAGGATCATGAACTCCTCGTAAAAAGGCATTATCAAATAAATAAGAGTTGTCAGTGTGAATTTTGACACTTTGTAATAGAACCAAAAGTTATTAGTTAGATGTCATTTTTTACATTTTTTATCCTTGAATAAGTAAAAATCATGCACAGGTTGATGGTTATGCATTAGTTCATGTAATATAGCCTCAAATACTTTAAGGCCAAAAACAACCCATCTTATGTTCAATTATACAAAGATACACACACACACACACACACAAATATAATAATTATTCACATGTAAAAGGACATATAGATTGATGCTTTATTATCTAATTTGATGCTTCTCTTTCTATTACAAATATTCACTTATTAAAACATTAGAATAAAGAGAAATGAGCCAGTCACACTTTGAGGTCAATTACTTTCTCAACCCCTTATTTGTAACATCAAGGAGAAACTGAGTTTCACGAAGGTACTGCATTAATGATTGTCATTTCTAAAACACTAAATACTGACTGCAATGTGGAAGGCTAAATTCAATATCATATTGATGCCATCAGTATGCATGACTAGAAGGAAGGCAAGTTAGGCTGTCAGGTTGTTCTTCACAACATCCCAAATTCACCTATTGTGGTTGTTCCCTAGACAGTCCTTAATCTGAAGGAAGCTTTCAGTCCCCTTAGCAAAGAATATAACCAAAACAGTTCCCTTCTCTGTAATAGTATCCGCAAACCCTAAGGCATATCTGGGGATGCTATAAACCTTTTGTGAGTGCTGATCCTGTCCCCATATCAGTATAAAAAGTATATTTTAAGTAAAGAAAGTAAAAAAGTAAAATGACATAAAATAATTAAGATCTGCAAGGGGTATTTTCTAATTATTTGGTGACATAGGGAACTCCCACTCCCTAGAGGTACTGATTACAGAGTAAGAACAATTGAAGTATTTTTTTTTGTAATTACTCAGTGAAGCTTGAGGCATATCCTTGAAAAATTATTGAAAATATCAGTATTACAAAGCATTGGAACACTGGTCTTCAAAATTTATGGATACTTACATAGGCTAAGCCAAAAGTATCAGGAACAAAAATAAAACTATCTGAGGAAAACATAAGACAACGATGAAAATATAGTTACCATTTACATTCACAATAAAAATATTACACATAGAGACAATGATCACTTTAAGATAGTCAAGTTAATTTGCTTGACATGTTTAGCCAACATGGCATGTTGATTTTGGCTTCACTATACTCTGTTCCAGTGTCTTTGAGTGTTTCATGCATAATGGGCAGAAAGGAGAAATTCATGATGAGAAACCATATAGTAAGAGCATTCATACTGCTGGGACTGACTGATGACCCCCAAGTGAAAGCTTTAATTTCTATTTCTCTTTTTGTTTATTTTTATTTATTTATTTATTTACTTAGAGTCAGGGTCTCACTCTGTCACCCAGGCTGGAATGCAGTGACACAATCACAGCTCAACATAGCCTTTACCTCCTGGGCTCAGGTGATCCTCCTGCCACAGCCTCTCGAGTAGCTGGGACTACAGGTATGCATCACCATGCTTGGCTAATTTTTTTATCAATTATTTTATTTTAAAAGTAGGTACAATTCAGGATTAAGTACATAAGTGGTCATCATACGCGTAATGTTTGGACCTACCATTGGTCTTCACTTCGCCTGGTTAGGGATCAGGTACTCTTGTCGATATTATGAGCCCCCCTCCCTCCCTCCGCTGGCAGTGGCCTGCTACTGTCAATCCCTTTTTTGTAGTATTATGATAGGTGTTCAGGGTTCACTTATAAATGAGAACATGTGGTACTCAGTTCTTTGAGTGTTCTATGATAGATCACTGAATATGATAGACTCCAAATCCATTCAAGTTGCTGCGAAGTTCATAATTTTGTCCTTCTTTATGGCTGCGTAATATTATAATATTCCATCAAGGATATGTACCACATTTTTCTTATCCAGTACAGTTTTGAGGGGCTCCACGGCTGATTCCATGTTTTTGCTATTGTAATGGTGCTGCAATAAACATGTGTACACAGGTCTCTTTTATGTAGAATGATCTGAGTTTCTGTGGATATATTCCCAGAAGGGTGATAGCTGGATCATATGGAAGGTCAATATCTAGCTCTTTTAGAAATATCCACACTGTTTTCCATAGAGGTTGAACTAATTTGCACTTCCACCAACAGTATAGAAGCGTTCCCTTTTCTCCGCATCCTCACCAGCATCTGTTGTTGCTTGTTTTATTAATGATGGCAATTCTTACTGAGGTTAGGTTAATGTGGTCTGATTTGCATTTTGCTGATGGTTAGTGAGGCTGAACATTTTTTCACGTGTCTGTAGGCTACTCATATATCTTTTTTTCAGAAGTGTTTGTTCATGTCTTTTGCCCATTTTTTTAATGGGGTTGTTTGTTTTTTCCTTTCAGCACATTTGAGTTCCTTGTACATCCTGGATGTTAGACCTTTGTCATATATACAATTAATAGATATTTTTCCCCATTCTGGGGGCTGTCTCCCTACTCTCTTGATGGTTTCTTTTGCTTTGCAGAAGCATTTCAGTTTGATGAGGTCCCACTTGTCTATCTTATCTCTTATGGTATGGTTGTCTGGGGCTTTGATCAGGAATTGGTTGCCTGCTCCAATTTCCGTAAGGGTGTCCCCTGTGTTTTCTATGATTCTTATAGTTTGAGGTTTTACATTTAGGACTTTGATCCATTTAGAGTTCATTGTTGTGTATGGTGACAGGTAGGGATCCTGTTTCATTCTTCTGCATGTGGTCAGCCATTTTTCCCAGCACCATTTACTGAATAGGTTCTCCTCTTCCCAGTGGTTGTTGGTGAAGCCTTTGTAGAAGATGAGTTGATGGAGAAATTGAGGTTTTGTTTCCAGAGTCTCTATCCTGTTCCATTGGTCTATATGCTTGTTCTTGTACCAATACCAGGCTGTTTTGATTTTTGTAGCCTTATAATAAAGTTTATAGTCTGGAAGTGTGATATTTCCTGCTTTGTTTCTTTTGCTGAGGATTGTTTTGGCTATTTATGGTTGCTTATATTTTCATATGAATTTCTGTATTTTTATTTTCAGGTCTGATAAAAATGATGATAGTAATTTAATGTGTATTGTATTGAATCTGAATATTGTCTTGGTTAGGATGTATATCTTAACAATGTTGATTCTTCCAATCCATGAGCATGGAATATTATCCATTTGTTTGTGTCATCTTTGACTTCTTTGAGCATTGTTTTGTAGTTTTCTTTGTAAAAGTCTTTCACATCTCTGGGTAGAAAGATGCCAACGTATTTCATTTTCTTGTGGTTATTGTGAATGAGACTGTACTTTTTATTTGGTTCTATGCCTCCTTGTAGTTTGTACAAAAATGTGACTGTCTTTTGCATGTTCATTTTATACCCTGAGGCTTTGCCAAAGTCCTTTACCAGAGCAAGGAGATTTTTGACAGATTCTCTTGGGTTTTCCAAGTATAGGATTGTATCATCCAATAAGAGGGATAGCATAACTTCCTGTTTTCCTATTTGGATACCCCTCATATCCTTCTCTTGTCTGATTGCTTTAGCTAGGACTTCCAACACTATGTTGAACAGAAGGGGTCAGAGTGGGTAACCTTGTCTTATTCTGGTTTTCAGGGGAAATGCTTTCAATTTCTGTCCATTTAGTAATATGTTGGCTGTTAGTTTATCATAGAAGGCTTTTATTATTTTGAGGTATGTTTTTTCTATACCTCAGTATAGAACATATCAAGAATGGATGTTGGATTTTAAAATAAGCCTTTTCTGCATCTAATGATATAATCATAGGTTCTTGTTTTTACATCAGTTGATGCATTTAATTACATTTATGGTCTTGTGGATGTTGACCAAGCCCTGCATTCGGGGATGAAGCCTGTCTCATTATAGTGGATGATATTAGAGCTGTGTTGTTGGAGCCATTTTGCTAGAATCTTGTTGAGAATTTTTGTATCTGTATTCATCAGGCATATTGGCCTTTAGTTATCTTTCTTTGTTGAGTCTTTCTCAGATTTGAGTATCAGTGTGATGTTAGCTTCATAAAATGATTTGGGAAGAGTCCATCTTTCTCAGTTGCCTGGAATATTTTCAATGATTGATATCAGCTCCTACTTATATGTTTTATAGAATTCTACTGGAAACCCATCTGGTTCCGAGTGCTTTTTAGTAGGTAGTTTTCTTATGATGGAGTCAATTTCCCTGGTTGTTATTTCTCTATTTAGGGTCTCTTTTTCTTCTTGTTTCTGCCATGAGAGGTTGTGTGATGTCAGAAAGTCCTCCACTTCATTTATATTTTTAAATGTGTTTCCATACAGGTGTATATTGTAATCGATGATAATCTTTTGTGTTTCTTCAGGGTAGATTGCAGCTTGATCTTTTGCATTTTTGATAGTGTTTGTGTGGGCTTTTTCTCCCTTTTTGTTGATCAGCCTGTCTGGGGATCCATCAATCTTGATTATCCTTTCAAAGAACCAACACATTGTTTCATTGATTTTTTTTCTGTGATATTCCTGTTTTCTGTGTCCCATATTTGGGTTTTTAGCTTGGCTATCTGAATTCTTCTGCTAAAGTTAGGGCTTTGGTGATCTTGCCTTGCCATCTCCCTTTGTTAAGCTGTTGACTTGTGATCTTTATATTTTCTTGATGTGTGTTCTGGAGATATAAATTCTCCTTATAGTACTGATTTCATGGCATTCCAGAGCTTTTGGTAAGATGTATCACTATTTTTATTTGTTTCTAAGAATCTTTTAATTTATATTTTGATTCTGAGTTGAGCCAGAAGTTGTTCAACATTGTGCTGTTTAATGCCTATGTCTTTGTGTGTTTTGCTGGGATTTTATTGGTGGCTATATTTATTTTTATTCTGCGG
>CAUYQG010086458.1:0-18346 GCA_963574415.1 Tarsius wallacei
AGGAGACACCTTTATGGAAATTGGAACCAGCAAACAATTCCTGGTCAAAACCCCAACTGCCCATGCCATAAGAGATAAGAGAGACAAGTAGGACCTCATCAAACTGACAAGTTTCTGCAAAGCCAAAGAAACCATCAAGAAAGCAGGGAGACAGCCCACAGACTGGGAAAAAATATCTGCCACCTGCATATCTACAAAGGTCTAATATCTAGGATCTACAAGGAACTCAAATATGCTGAAAAGAATAAAACAAACAGCCTCATTACAAAATGGGTAAAAGATAAGAATTGATACTTCTCAAAAGAAAATATATGGACAGCAAATAGATACATGAAAATATACTCAGCCTCATTAGTCATCAAAGAAATGCAAATTAAAACCACACTGAGATACCACCTAACTTCAGTCAGAATGGCCATCATTAATAACTCAAAAAACATCAGATGCTGAAGAGGATACAGGGAAAAGGGGACACTTCTACACTGTGAGAATGTAAACTAATACAACCTCTGTGGAAAACAGTTTGGTGATTACTAAAAGATCTAAAAGTGGACCTTTCACACAACCGCATAATCCCCCTACTGGGAATATACCCAGAGGAACTCAAATCACTCTGAAAAAGATACCTGCACACGCATGTTTATTGCAGGATTATTTACAACAGCAAAAGCATGGAACCAACTGTGCTGCCGATCGAAAGAGGACTGGATAAAAAAGAATGTGATACATATACATGATGGAATATTATGCAGTCATCAAGAAGGACAAAATTATGAACTTCGGAGCAACTTGGATGGACTTAGAGTCTATAATACTGAGTGATCTGTCACAGAAACAAAGAACAGAGTACCACATGTTCTCACTCATAAGAAGACCTTAAACAGTTATCATAGTACTACAAGAAAGGGATTGACAGTAGTTGGAAACTGCCAGGGGAGGGGGGCACACCTCATCAACAAGGGTACCTGCATAATGAACATTTGTATACCTCACCCTGAATTGTACCCCATATCTTCAAAATAAAAAGTGAAATAAAATAAAATAAAATAAATTGGTGAACTTTTAAATTCCTCTGTATTTGTAATTCATTAGGACAAGACAATTTGAATCTGCACTTTAAATTTTTTTTGATTTTGACATTTTAGCACTGTAATTATAAGAGAATTTAGTCAACAGGTTTTTAAATCTTCCTTTGAACTTAAGGATGGAAATAAAATTGGACATCTTTGTTTTCATTTTATGTAGGTTCTCCTCTACATTGTCATTTTTTTCTTACCACAGAAACTTTTATATGCCATTTTGGACAATGTTGATGGCTTTATTGTTAAGGAAAAGTAAAATTGAGAGTGAAACACAGGGGCTCAGATTTATTCATATTCTGTTCTGACTCATTTAAGAGACTTCTGGTGGCAATACAGTGGCCTCAGAAGTATCCACAAAGGAGTTTTGGTTGTTCTAGGGGAAGCAGCCTAGCAAGGTGAAAACAGAACAACTCTAATAGATTGCAGATTTCTTCCTGCAAATTTCCCATGGATTTATAGATTATACTGACTGAGTAAACACAATGATAGCTGAGAAATGTTATTATGAAGGGAGGAGGGTATCTTTATTCTTCTGTGGATCTAGAAGGACACCCATTAGAACCATATTCCTTGTTTGTCTCTATGCCCCCACTTAACCCAGTTATATCTGCATAATAAATTTGGCAAGGAAATTCAGTACATATAACTCTCACTCCTTTTCCTCTTTGAGAACTTCCATCTGTAGAAACCATGGTCTTGTTTGCTTCCACCTAAAACAAAGGTTTTCTGGCAAGGGCTCTGGTCTTGTTAGGAAGACAGTTTGTTCAAATCTGAAGTTAGCATTAGTGGGGTTGTCACCACATCCCTAAGCCCAACTTTCTTGAGTGAACTACATTAGAAATGTTGGTACTTATTTCCAGCAAGATGGCAATGGGACAGGTCAGGTGGTGAGAGTCTTCACAAAAGTGAGTGTCCATAAAGACTCTCTGTGTAAGTGGATGCATGCTGGTGGGTCAGTGAAAGTCTGTCTGAGGGAAGACTCAGATTCATGTACCCAGGGTTCTCCTCCGGAGGTGATTGCAACCCCCCACCATCCTGAGATTAGAGCCGCAGACACACGCAGGATTGTTTGCTGTTCTCGGGGCTCTCCTGAGAAAAGCCTGCCAAATACAACTGATCCTCATCACGTAGAGCCCGGTCCACACCATCACCTGTAACAGCAAAGTGGTTGGAGCCCCAGATCTGTGGAGAGAGCAATCAGAGAGAGCTGGAGAGGAACCCCACCACTGGTGAGGAAAAGCCAGTCAGAGTCATTTTCTCTGTCTTAGGACCAGGCAGAAACCTGCATTGCCCCACCCAGCCTCCAACCTGGCACCTAGAGGTAATCTCATCTAACTCAGAGAGACAGTCCTCCCTCCTCCACACGGGAACAGGCACAGACAGGTCAGATTTGAGTGGGAGACTTGACAGGCAGCAAGCCGGATGAGTCCAGATCCCATCCACCCTTGTCCCACTGTAGGCCTGGGGCATCTGACCCACACTGAGAGCAACCCTATCAGCCTGTGCTGAGAGCAGAGGGGCAGGGCTGGAGAGCAAAGCTGAAAGGAATTTGGACTTACAGAACAACTTCAGAGCAAGTTTTGGTTTTTTGTTTGTCTATTTGTTTGCTCGTTTTTTGTTTTAGTTTTTTTCCTCTCTCTCTCTTTCTTTCTGTTTTTTATTACATTTTCATACTTACTTTGTTTCTATTATTTTATTTCTTTTTTTAGACATTCTGTTTGTGTACTGGTATTTTTTAGAGAGAGTACATCAATAGGGGGGTTTTGTTGGTTTCTGTATTTGTATAATTATGTGTAGGTTTTAGGAGACAAACCTATATCCCACTGCATGGACAGATTGTAAGGCAGTGGGAAGCGGGCTCCAGGGGGCCCACACACCTGTCAGTGGACACTGGGATCTCCAGATCGTTTCTGAATCACAGCTCCCCCTCAATTAAATCTCAAAACTGCAAAAAGTATAACCCCCTACCACAGTCCAGCTTCAGAATGAACAAAGCCAGAGGATCCACATAAGAAAGATTAGCAGATTGAGCAAACAGAAGTAAAAGCTACCCAACACCATCCCTGAACAACAGAATTAAATAAGAGGGGTTAAAAAAAAAAAAAGGGAGGAAAATCACACAAATGAAGAAAAACCAAAAGAAGAATATGGGTCTAACACAGATCTCTGGGAGGTCCACCACTGAGAATACAGTATTTGGAATGCAAACAATGAAGAGCCCCTAGAATGACAGGTCTCAAACCACAAACCCAGATATCAAGACATTAATAGAGAGAATAAACAGAATCAAGGAGAGACAAGATGAAAGAATGAAGGAGTTGATAACTGAGATAACAGCAATAAAGAATACAGTGAATGAAATAAATAACAAACTGATAAGCATGGAAAGCAGAATTAGCCAAGCAGAAGAATCTCAAAGCTTGAAGACCAAAATACGGAACTAACCCAAACTTCCAAAACCATAGAAAAGAAGCTTTAAAAGACAGAGCAAAAGCTTCAGGAGATGAGTGATTATTTCAAGAGGCTAAACCTAAGACTAATTGGACTTCCCGAGGCAGAAAGAGAGACAGAGACCACCCTGAAACAAACATTCCATGAAATTATCCAAGAAAACGTCCCTCATCTCATCAGTTACATGGTCATTCAAACACAAGAGATTCAGAGACCTCCTGCAAGATGATAAATGAGTAGACCAACTCCTAGACACACAGTAATTCACCTACACAAAGTAGGTATAAAAGAAAACATCCCAAAGGCAGCAAGAGAAAAAGATCAGACTACCTACAGGGGAAGACCAATTCGAATAGCAGCAAACACCCACAGAAACACTTCAGACGAGGTGAGCTTAGAGTCCAATCTTCAAAGTTCTGAAAGATAAACAATTTCTAGCAAGAATTTCCTACCCAACTAAGCTAAGCTTCATCTGTGATGGAGAATTAAAATCTTTCCCAGATATGCAATCCCTAAGAGCTTACACTGCCTACAGACCAGCTCTACAAGAAACACTTAAGAAAGTATTAAACACAGAAGGAAAAAAAGAATGACAACATCCTTCACAAGAATTCAGGAAAAAGATTGAAAACACACATGAATAAACCCAAAAATCAAAAGAAAGAAACAGACTAACAGCTACAACAACAACAAACTCTGTAAGAACATCATGACAGGGATAAACTCTCAATTTTCAATAATTAGCCTAAATGTGAATGGACTAAATGCAACATTGAAAAGACATAGAATGACAAAATGGATAAAAGATCATGAGGCAAAAATATACTGTCTCCAAGAAATTCATCTCACCAGAAAGGACACTCACAGACTCAAAGTAAGAGGATGGGAGCCGGGCTCGGTGGCTCAGCCTGTAATCCCTCACCTGGGGAGGTTGAGGTGAGTGAATTGCCTGAGCCCACGGGTTCGAGACCCGCCTGGCCAACTTGGCGAGACCTCATCTCTACAATAAATTTTAAAAAATTAGCCGGGCGTGGTAGCACACGCCTGTAGTTCCGGCTACTTGGAAGGCTGAGGCGGAAGGATTGCTGGAGCCCAGCAGGTCGAGGCTGCGGTGGCTGGGAGTGGCTACTGCACTCCAGTCTGGGTGACAGAGTGAGACTCCAACTCAAAAAAAAATAAAAATAAAAAGAGGATGGGAAACAAAATTTCAGGCGAACGGAACACAAAAGAAAGCAGGAATCGCAATCTTAATATCAGACAAAATACCCTTTAAGCTATCAAAAATTTAGAAAGATACCAGAGGTCACTACATAATGATAAAAGGTTCAATTCATTAACAAGAAATATCCATCCTAAACATATATGCACCCAACAGAGGAGCACCAAATTTCATAAAACAGTTTCTAGGTAAACTTAAAAAAGATATTGACTCTAACACTACCATAGCTGGGGACTTAAAAACCCCACTCACGACCCTAGACCGATCATCAAGACAAAAAATCAACAAGAGGATCCAGAACTTCAACATGAAGATTGACCAATTGACCTAATTGATACCTACAGAACACTCCACTGAACAATCATGAAATATACATTTACTCATCACCACATGGAACATACTCTAAGATTGACCACATCATTGGTCATAAATCAAGCATAAACAAATTTCACAAGATTGAAATTCTGCCATGCACCTTCTCAGACCACAGTGGAATAAAAATAAATATCAACACCAACAAAGTTTCCCCCAAACCCACAAAGACGTGGACACTAAACAGCATGATGCTAAGCAACTCCTGGGTCAACATGGAAATCAAAACAGAGATTAAAAAGATACCTGGAAACAGGCCGGGCTCAGTGGCTCAGCCTGTAATCCCAGCCAAAGCCAAAACAAGTAGATTGCCTGAGCCCGCAGCTTTGAGACCAGCCCAGGCAACTTGGTGAGACATCGTCTCTACAATAAATCAAAAATTATCCAGTTGTGGTAGTGCATGCCTGTATTTCCAGCTACTTGGAAAGCTGAGGCGGAAGACTCGCCAGAGCCCAGCAGGTCGATGCTGGGGTGGCTGTGAGTGTGCCACTTCACTCCAGCCTGGGTGACAGAGTGAGACTCCAACTCAAAAAAAAAAAAGAAAAAGAAAAAATAATAATAAAAGATATCTGGAAACAAATAAAAATGAAGAAACATCTTACCAAACCCCTGGGGTGCCATGAAATCATTACTAAGAGGGGAAATCATATCTCTATAAAAGCACATGAAGAGAATGGAAGGATCACAAATTAACAGCCTAACAAATCACCTAAGAGAGCTGGAAAAGCAAGAGCACCAAAACCCTAACTTCAGCAGAAGAATACAGAGACCAGAATAAAAGCCCATATTCAGGACAGAGAAGACAAAAAGATAATACAAAAATCAACAAAACAAAAAGCTGATTCTTTGAAAGGATAAACAAGACTGACGGTTCTCTGGCTAGACTGACCAAGAAAAAGGGAGAAAAAGTCCAAACAAACATAATCAGAAACGCAAAAGATCAAGTCACAACTGACCCCGAAAAATTCAAACACTTATCAGAGACTACTATGTACACTTATATGGAAACAAACTTGAAAAACCTAAAGGAAATGGAGGACTTTCTGACTCACAAAACCTCCCCAAGTTGAAACAAGAAGAAATAGAGACCCTAAACAGACCAATAACAATCCAGGAAATTGACAATGTCATAAGAAAACTACCTACAAAAAAAAGCCCTGGACCAGATAACTTTCCAGCAGAATTCTACAAAACATACAAGGAGGAACCGATACCAATCCTACTAAAAGTATTTCAAGCAACTGAGATAGATGGAACTCTCCCCAAATCATTTTACGAAATTAAAATCACATTGATACCCAAACCAGGTAAAGATCCAACAAAGAAAGAGAACTACAGACCAATATCCTTGATGAACATAGATGCTAAAATTCTCAACAAGATCCTAGCAAATCGGATTCAACAACACATCTCAAAAATCACCCACCACAACCAAGTAGGCTCCATCCCCAAGATGCAGGGCTGGTTCAACATTCATAAGACCATAAACATAATTAAATACATTAACAGATGTAAAAACAAAAAACATATGATTATGTCACTAGATGTGGAAAAATCTTTTGATAATATCCAGCACCCCTTCTTGATAAAAACCCTCCAACATTTAGGCAAAGATGGAATATATCTCAAAATAGTAAGAGCCATCTATGAGAAACCCACAGCCAGCATACTGCTAAACAGACAGAAATTGGAACCACTTCCCCTGAAAACCAGAACAAGACAAGGATGCCCACCCTTACCCCTCCTTTTCAACATAGTTTTGGATTCCTAGCTAGAGCAATCAGACAAAAGAATGAGATCAGGGGTATCCAAATAGAAAAAGAGGAAGTCAAGTTAGCCCTCTTTGCAGATGACATGATTCTATACCTCGAAAACCCAAGAGAATCTGCCAAAAACTTCCTTGCACTGATAAAGGACTTTAGCAAAGTCTCAGGGTACAAAATAAATGTGCAAAAAACAGTTCCATTTCTCTACACCAGTAGTAAACAAACCCCAAACAAAAAGCACATTCCCATTCACAATAGCCACAAAAAAAATCAAATTCCTTGGCATCTTCCTAACCAGAGAAGTCAAAGACCTTTACAATGAAAACTACAAAACACTGCTCAAAGAAATCAAAGATGACACAAACAAATGGAAAAATATTCCATGCCCAGGGATTGGAAGAATCAACATTGTTAAGATGCCCTGCCTACCCAAGGCAATTTACAGATTTAATGCAATACCCATTAAATTACCAGCAGCATTCTTCTCAGATCTGAAAACGACAATATAGGAATTCATATGGGAACATAAACGACCACGAATCACCAAAACAATCCTCAGCAAAAAAAAAAAAAAAACAGAGTGGGAGGTATCATGCTTTCAGACTTTAAACTCTATTATAAAGCTACAATAATCAAAACAGCCTGGTATTGGTACAAGAACAGGCAAATAGACCAATGGAACAAGATAGAGATTCCAGAGGCAAAACCTCAATTTCTCAACCAATTCATCTTCAACAAAGCCTCCACCATCAACAACTGGGAAGAAAAGAGCCTATTCAGTAAATGGTGCTGGGAAAACTGGCTGACCACATGCAGAAGATTAAAACAAGACCCCTACCTATCACCATACATAAAAATCAACTCCAAATGGATCAGAGAGTTCAATGTAAAACCTCAAACTATAAGAACCTTAGAAAATGCAGGAGACACACTTGTGGAAATTGGAACTGGCAACCAATTCCTAATCAAAACCCCAAGTGCCCAGGCCATAAGAGATAAGATAGACAAGTGGGACCTCATCAAGCTGACAAGCTTCTGCAAAGTCAAAGAAACCATCAAGAGAGCAGAGAGACAGCCCACAAATTGGGAAAAAATATTTGCCAAATGTATGTCTGACAAAGGCCTAACATCTAGGATCTACAAGGAACTCAAACATGCCCAAAAGAAAAAAACAAACAGCCCCATTACAAAGTGGGCAAAAGATATGAACAAACACTTCTCCAAAGAAGACATATGAGCAGCCAACAGATACATGAAAAAATGCTCAGCCTCACTAGTCATCAAAAAAATGCAAATTAAAACTACACTGAGATACCACTTAACTCCAGTCAGGATGGCTATCACCAATAACTCAAAAAATAACAGATGCTGGAGAGGATGTGACAAAAAGGGAACACTTTTATACTATTGGTGGGAGTGTAAACTAGTACAGCCTCTGTGGAAAACAGTGTGGCAATTCCTAAAAGATCTAAAAATCAACCTTCCATATGACCTCACAATCCCCTTCTGGGTATATACCTGGAAGAATTCAAAGCACTCCATTAAAAAGATTCCTGCACACATATGTTTATCGCAGCATTGTTCACAGTAGCAAGAACATGGAACCAATCATGCTGCCACCAAAAGAGGACTGGATTAAAAAAAATTGGAACATATATATGATGGAATATTATGCAGCCATAAAGAAGAACAAAATCATGAACTTCACAGCAACCTAGATGGACTTAGAGTCTATAATACTGAGTCATCTATCACAGAAACAAAGTATTGAGTACCACATGTTCTCACTCATAAGTGGACCTTGAACAATTATCCTAATATTATAAGAAAAGGATTGGCAGTAGTGGGAAACTGCCAGGAGGGGGGCAGGGAAGCAGGATTGGCAGTAGCGGAAATCTGCCTGGGAAAGGGAGGGTACACCTCATCCAAAGGGTTCCTGCATAGTGAACTTTTGTATCTCTAACCCTGAATTGTACCTCATATCTTTAAAATTTAAAAAAAATGTGGTACATATACACAATGGAGTATTATACAGCCATAAAGAAGGACAAATATATGGGCTTTGCAGCAATTTGGATGGATTTAGAGTCTATCATACTCAGTGATCTATTACAGAAACAAAGCACAGAGTACCATTTGTTCTTATTCAAAAGTGGACCTTGAACAACTATCACAATACTGTAAGAAAGGGGCTGGTGGTAGTGGAAAACTGCCAGGGGGGGAGGGGTGAGATTGGCAGTTGAGGGAAACTGCCAGGGGGTGGGACACACCTCATCAACAAGGGTACCTGCATAATGAACGTTTGTATACCTAACCCTGAATTGTACCCCACATCTTTAAAATAAAAATTTTTTTTAAAAGTCGAGGAACAGACACCGAGATCTCTCTCCATCTCTCCCCAGTCTTCCTTTCATGCTGTGTGCACAGAGGAAAGGCCCTATGAGTGTGCAACAAGAAACTGGCGGTCTGCAACCCAAGGAGAGAGGCCTCACCAGAAACCAACCCTGCTGGCACCTTGATCTTGGACTTCAAGTTTCCAGAACTGTGAAAAAATAAATTTCTATAGTTTAACCCACGCTGTCTGTGGTATTCTGTTATGGCAGCCTAACCAAACTAACACAACACCTAATTTGCTTTCATAATATTGTATTATTATTTTAATAAGGTTTCTCTAAACGTTTTTGTTTTACGTCTCAAAAAACCCAGATCCACATTTGCTTTTCCTTTCTCCCAGACTATACAAGGAATTTAAGACTTTAACGCCACTTATTCTCCACCTGACTTACATGTTATTGTTGTCCTGTATTTTGATCTATCTTTTTTTAACTACCTAGCATTATTTTTATCTTATACAGTCAATGTTCATTCAGAATTACCCATACATTTACTAATTCCTTTGTTCTTTATTTCTTTGTATAACTCAGAACACTTTTGTCTAAAGTACATTCTTTGGAATTTCCTTTAGTGTTGATATGCTGTAGTATGGACTTCTTTCTACACAGTATGCTTATAAGATGATGGGCTCCTTGAATCTGTGGGTAGGTGTCTCTCATCATCACTGAAGTTATTTCAGTGATCCATTCTTTCTCTTCCCACCTTTGGAGACCTGCTCAAACGTATATTAGGCCATCCCACCCTCTCTTCCAAGTCTCTTAATATCTCTTTCATATATTCTATCTCTTTGTCTCTCTAAACTACAATCTGGATAATTTATTCTGCCCTAGCATTGACTCACTCATTGTCTATTTAGTTCTGTAGAATATGCTGAGTTATTAAATTCAATTCTTGAATATTTTAATCCTATGAGTTCTACTTATTTCTTTTTCTAATAATAATTTTTAATAATTATTAATAATTTTTAATAATTGTTTTTAATAATTTCCAGTTTTATATCTTCAGATTCATCATTTACTTCTTCAAACATAATATGATGCTTATTTTATAATTTGCATATGGTAATTTCCAAAATCTAAAGTCTTAATGAGTTTTTTTTATCTTTCTGCTGGTTCTTACTCATAATACCTTGCTTAGTTTGGTGCTATAAACTACTGTCAAACATTCATTTTCCTTTGAAAACTATTAGTGAAAATTATTTGAAGCCTAAGAGAAAGTAGATTTTTCCAGGGAAAACGTATTCTTGTTTCTACCGGACATCTAGGGATAATATCAGCCTAGGGCCACTTTAAACACAGCTTGCCTTCTGTTAGCTTATTTTGGGATTCTTTTGTTTTGTTTTTAGACTAACCAGAAGATGTAGATTTTGGTTGCAGATCTTACTGTTATAACTTCTCAGAGATCTTTTTTCCCTGCTGTACTCGCATAAAGGCAGTCTCTTCGAAGTGTGGAGTGAGGCAAGTAATTTCACTCTGACATGAGAAGGGTACCTTATGGAATCTCAGTTTAACAGACCATAAATTACTACCAGCAAGATGTATGCCATTGTTAGGACCCTGAGTTTTGTCTTCTGTCTTCCATAACCTGGGAGGTCATCAAAACTGAGTCTCTTGTGTATAAGGTTCAGTAAAAACTCTCAGGTACAAATGCCTTCAGAGTCCCACTTAACCATGCTACAATCCCACTTTCATGCATATTTTGACCTGTTGTATCAGATGTTATGCTTTAGGAAGACTTCTCAAGATATTGTATCCAATATTGTCAGATATTTTCAGTGAAAGGGATGAATAAAATAATTTATTCTCTTAGTGAAAGAGTTGATTAAAACAACCTAAGTTTTCTAGCTGCTTTTCAACTTCTGAACTTTTTTTTTTTTAATTTTTTTGTAGAGACAGGGGCTCACTATGTTGCCTGCACTGGTCTCAAACTCCTGGCCTCAAGCATTCCTCCCATATCAGTCTCCCAAAATGCTGGGATTACAGGCACCACCACACCCAGCCTTCCAAACACTTATTGATATTTCTAATCTGCTATTCTATTGTGCAATCTCTTTATCTTTATGTATGTTTTTTATACTCTTTTATTCTTTTTAGCGTCATTCCAGAAGGAGCAGAAACAAAACAATATGTTCAGTCTTCTGAAGTACTTCTACTTATAACCCGATTTTTTTTTTTACATAGTTGCTGTAGAAACTTTGGAAATCCAGAAAAATAAAAAGAAGATGAAAAATATAATTAGTAATTCCACTATCCAGAAGCAGATACACTTAACATTTTGGCACATTTTCTTCCAGCCATTTTTCTATATAATAATTTATTTGTATCACTAAAAGTGTGCTGATAGAAAATTTTATAAACTGTTTTTTGCCTAAATTTTATTTTATAATTGCTTTCCCATGTCATTAAAAGTCATTTATAAACACTCTTTCTAGTAGCTATATAATATTCCATATTAACAGTCCACAATAGTTTATTTACCAATTCCTCTATTGCTAAACAGTCTCATTTTCTGCTATTTTTAACTAACTTACCTCAATTTCCTACTTCAAGGAGAAATTATAAGGATGAAGACAGAACCATAACATAAAGAAAACTGTCACTGGATCCCATAGGTGGTCTAGATGCTATATTTCACTTGAATCTTAAGCATATCAACCATGATACAGACTGTAAGCTCTAAATTTTGAACTTCCAACTTCAGTAACTATATGATACACAACTTTTAAGTCCAAAACCATTAATTATTTGTATCACAAGGAAAAAGAGGTGTCATGCACAATAAGTTAATTTTAATGTTGTACAATCAAAGTAAAGACAAAAATATAAGAAGGGGCTGTAGTCTAGAGGTTTGTGGGGAAGTGAGAATAGGGAGACTGTTTAGAGGGATAAACTGATCTCACATGTGGGCTTAGGACAGAAAAACTCCAGGGAAGATGACAATCTGCCCCCTGAGATTAAACCAAGTCTACACAGAACTCTGGTCATTAAGAAAAATTAGGACTGCTATCTAGAAAACAAATAATTTTTAAATATCTCAAATCAAATACCTATGAAAAGACTTTTTTTAAAAAAGTTAAAAATAACAAACTTGCTTTTAAAAATAAACATTTTACCGTAATGAGGAAATCTACTGCAAAACAGCAAACATATTGGCCAACTTGCAAATTTTTCATTAGTTTTGTAGCATTTACACTTTTACACATCAATTCCAATTCTGAAAATGTACCTAATAGATATACTTCACACATGCAAAGTGATATATGCATAAGATTATTCACTGTAGCCTTTTTTAAATAGTAAAATATAAAAAACAATTTAAATTAACACAAATAGGGAGCTTGTTAAATAAATTATGGTACACCCATAATTTGCAATACTATACAGATAATAAATGAATAAGGAAACTATACTGATATGGATAGATCTCCAAGATGTACCGCTCATTGTAAAAAGTGAAGAGAGTTTTTACTTTCTGTCACTATTTACATTAAAGGAAAAGAATTTGTGCTTTTTAAAAATTCTCTGAAAGGATCATCAAACAACTGAAAACAGTAGCTTCCTTTCTGGGCAGATAAAAGAAGGAACATGAGCCGGGCTCGGTGGCTCAGCCTGTAATCCCGCGCCTTTGGGAGGCTGAGGTGAGTGGATTGCCTGAGCCTGCGGGTTCGAGACCCGCCTGGGCAAGCGAGACCTCATCTCTACAATAAATAAAAAAAAAATCAGCCGGGCGTGGTAGCGCGCGCCTGTAGTTCCAGCTACTTGGAAGGCTGAGGTGGAAGGATCGCCAGAGCCCAGCTGGTCGAGGCTGCGGTGGCCGGGAGCGGCCACTGCACTCCAGTCTGGGCGACAGAGTGAGACTCCAACTCAAAAAAAAAAAAAAAAAAAAAGGAACATGAAGAAGGGGGAGGGAGACAACACAGCTTTATATGCTTTTTGTTATCTGAACCATGTTATTGTACTTCCTTTCCAAAAGAATGAATAGGCTGGGTGCGGTGCCTCATGCCTGTAATTTCAACACTTTGGGGGGCAAAGGCAAGAGGACTGTCTGAGCCTAGGGTTTTGAGACCAGCCTGGGCAACTTGGCAAAACCTCGTGTCTACAATAAATCAAAAAATTAGCCGGGCATGGTGGCACACACCTACAGTACCAGCTACTTGGAAGGTTGAGAATTACCTAAGCCCAGCAGGTCAAGGCTGCAGTCGCTGTGAGTGTGCCACTGCACTCTAGCCTGAGTGACAGAGTGAAACTCTGACTCAAGAAAAAGAAAAAAAAAGAGTAAATAATTTTTAAAAGGATTAAAAATTCCTAAAACCCACCAAAGAGTTATAGAGCTGACATAAGACAGCAGTGGCATCCGTCTAATATAAGTTGTAAAAAAAACTTACACTGACTGACGTTCTCTTGACCGTGCTCCAGAAGGATGTAAAGCTGAAGAATAAGTTGTGGGCAGCCCTCCAGGTAGGTCTCAAATAGTCTGAGCATGCTCAAATCAGTCACTCTATCTATAACTTCCTTCTGTGGATCCATTTGTTCTTCCATGAAGTTATTAGTTTCACTTCTACATTGGAAAGCTATATGGTAGCCCTTTTTCAAGGCAAACCAATACCTGTAAAGTAAACATAAACATGTATGTTCAGACTTGCATTCTTTATAACATGCATGTTAATATATATAATAATTTGGGAAAAAGAACATGTATTTAAGTATAGAATTTTGCCACAAACTTTCTCTACTACAGATTTTTTGTGAGTATCTCATAGTGGCTTTATTGTGAATCAGACCCCACGAACTTCTATTGTATGTTTGATGAACCTGTTATGTGCTGGGCCTATTAAGCGTATTATGATCTCATTTCAACTTTACAATAATTATGTGAGATGAGTAGGTATTATTTCCATTTCACAGATGGAAAAACTAAGGCTGAGAAAGGTAGGGTGATTTGCTGAAAGTTACACAGAGAATAAGGGACACACATAAGGTCCTAACTCAGATCATGTGATTCCTAATCTTTACCACTCCCTTCTGAAAGACAAACTAAAATTTTCAGTTCATTCAATTTATCTGAACTACCACACAGATACATTTCCTCATGAGAATGTTAAGTTGAAGATGATATTAAATCTTCTTTTAACTTAACCTACTGAATAATTACTCAGTGCCTACAAGGTGCTATGCTCTTTGACCTTACCATTCTAAAAATATATATATAAAACCTCAATGACTCTTAAAACAACCCTGCTCAAACTCCTTTTGAAAAAAAATTTTATAATAAATACAACTTATCATCATACAAATAAAATTAATAACAAAAAAATGAGATACTTATTTAGAAGAAATCTGAGCCTAGCAATAAAGGTAACCAGAATTCTACTCCAAAGCTTATCAAAAACTCTTTACCTACACCTCAGTTTCCTCACATATAAAATGAAGACAGTGACATGTGCCCTGTTTCAACCTGCTCCTTCTGCCAGTGTTTCCCACTTCAGTAAATGGTGATAAAATTCACTATGTTGCTAAGAACAAAAATGTGGGAATAATTTCCAACTCTTCTCTTTTTCTCATGCCCTATAAAAATTCCTGAGCAAGTTGTCTTGGCTCTTGGTTCTAACTAAAATAGATCCAGAATCTAAGCACTTCTTACCACTTCCACTGCTACCATCCTAATTTAAGCAGCCAATTCTCTGGCCTAGATTATTTCAACAGCCTCATGATTGGTCTTTCTGACTCTACTGTTGCTCCCCACATAGCCTATTCTCCCCATAGCATTCAGATTGAACCTTTTAAACATAATTCACATGTCACTCCTCAGCTCAAAATGTTCCAATCATTTCCATCAAACTTAGAGTGAAACACGAAGTCCTTACCATATGACACGAGTGGGCATGATCTACCTCCTGCATGCACTACCACCACTACCTTTCCATCTCATTTCTCTCACACTTCCACAGTGTGTCCTCCTTGCTGTTTTCCCCAACACAAAGGCCTTTCTCTCTGTTGCTCCCTCTGGATAGAATTCTTCTAAACTCCTAATATTTTAAAAGTTTGCTGCTTAACTTCCTTCAGATCTCTACTCTAATGATACTTCCCCATAGAAGCCTTCCAGATCACAGCATCTAAAGTAATACTCTTTATCATATTCTAACTCTTTGCTCTATGTCGTTTTTCTTTATAGTGCTTATAGCCACATTATTTATTTTGGTTTACACCTTTACCGTCTTATAAGAATGTAATCTACCTGAAAGGAGAGAACTTTATTTTGCTGTATCCTAAGCAACTAGAACAAGAAACATTTACGGAATGAATAAAGGAAAGCTCATGATTTTTTTTCCATAAAGATAAGCAGATAGTAGGTATGAAAGGACTTTTGAAGTAAAACACAAATATAAGATATCCCCAATGTAAACAGGATACATATATGGATATGCAAAAATTCTTCATTTGGCAAACAGAAGCATATTTTTAGAATATGCATATTCCAAAGCATTTGGAATAACAAGATCCATTATAGGTAATGTGGGCTACATGCCAGGATAGGGAAGAAGGTCAACAAAAATGATGAAGGCGGCTGGGAGCAATGGCTCAAACCTGTAATCCCCGCAGTTCGGGAGGCCGAGGTGAGGGGATTGCCTGAGCCCAAGGGTTTGAGAACAGCCTGGGCAACTTGGCAAGACCTCATCTCTACAATAAATTCAAAAAAAAAAAAAAATCAGCCGGTCATGGTAGCACAGGCCTGTAGTTGTGGCTACTTGGAAGGCTAAGGTGAAAGGATAGCCTGAGCCCAGTAGGTCGACGCTGGGGTGGCCATGAGCATGCCACTGCACTCCAGCCTGGGAGACAGAGTGAGACTCCAACTCAAAAAAAAAAAAAAATGATGAAGGCATGGTCTCCACCCTCAATGACCTTTCAACCTAACAGGAGAGTAAAGCCTACAAGCTAAAAAGTGAACACTCATTACAAAGATAAATACTGATCTGTGAAAGTATAAAAGAAAAAATGATTCATACTGCCTAGGATTTACAGGCAATATTTATCAGGAAAGTTGTATTTGATCCTTTTCTGGGTATCTGGCACAGTACAGAGTATTTGGTTCCTGTTCTTAAAGTGGCTTATAAACTAATAGCATATATACTATTGAAAAACTTGAAAAATTCACAAGTATTAACAGCTACATATCCAGAACATAATTAGTGCAGGTAACAGAAACCGGGAAAGGTTATGAACACAGACCCTACCCTGGCATCTATCCCACATTACATATAATGGATAATGCTGTTCCAAATGCTTTGGGATACACATATTCCAAAAATATGCTTCAGTTTGCCGAATGAAGAATCTATGCATATCCATACAGATACAAATACATATATGTATCCTGTTTACATTGGGGGTATCTTATATTTGTGTTTTACTTCAAAAGTCCTTTCATATCTACTATCTGCTTATCTTTATTTTTAAAATGTCATGAGCTTTCATTTATTCATTTAGTAAATGTTTTCTGAGCACCTGCTATGCGCCAGAATGCATGGGTTCAAATCTGGCTCCACCACTCCCTAGTTTAATCTCCTTATGCTTTCATTTCCTCATCTGGAAAATAGGGCTAGTCATCACACCTACTTCACTGGATTGACATAAGAGTTAAATGAGTTAATATATGTAAAATGCTTAGACTAGGACTTGGCACATGTTAAGTGCAATATGTGTTGTTAAAAACAAAACATATAGGGCTGCTTAGAACTGTGCACGTTCACATTTCCAGTCACTTCAGGGAGGAATCATTTCCAATTCTGTAGCTATTGTGGCAAATCGATTCAAGGTTCTGTTTATCTGAGTGTAATTTCATGGAAAGAGTATAAATATAATTTTTTAAATCAATAGGACACTGTTTCAGTTTTATGGGACAAAGGATGAATAGGTTAAAAAAAGAGGGAGCTTTCTTAACATATTTTATACTCAAATATTCTTTTATTTGAAATTAAAAAGTACCAGCTTCCAGTGATGATGAATTAACCTATATCAGGCTAAGCATCACTGCTACTGATGACAATGATAAATTCTGGGCAAAATAGGGGGGAAAAAACCAAGACATAGAAGAGCAACAAAGCCGGGCTTGGTGGCTCAGCCTGTAATCCCGTGCCTTGGGAGGCTGAGGTGAGTGGATTGCCTGAGTCCACGGGTTCGAGACCCGCCTGGGCAACTTGGTGAGACCTCATCTCTACAATAAATCAAAAAAATTAGCCGGGTGTAGTAGCGCGCGCCTGTAGTTCCAGCTACTTGGAAGGCTGAGGTGGAAGGATCTCCGGAGCCCAGCAGGTCAAGTCTGCAGTGGCCGGGAGCGGCCACTGCACTCCAGTCTGGCGACAGAGTAAGACTCCAACTCAAAAAAAAAAAAAAAAGAAGAGCAACAAAAGTAGAATTAGTGAACATGAAGACAGGTGCAATAGATTGGATGTTAATATGTTGAAAACCAATCCCCAATGTGATATAATTGGGAGGGGGCCTTAGGTAGATGATTAGAATAATGGGATTAGTGCATTTATAAAACAGACCCTAGAGAGCTGCCTTACTTTCCCACCACGTGCACCACATGCATAGCCAAAAGTCACCATCTATAAACAAGAAATGGACCTTCACCAAATACCAAATCTACCAGAGCCTTTCTCTCAAAATTCCCAGCCACCAAAACTGAGAAATAAAATTTTGTTTAAAAGCTACCTCATTGATTGTATTTTGTTATAACAACTTCACTAGACTAAAATAATCAGTCAAGATTGTTGTACCCCCAAAGTCCTGAATCCGAGAGACCACCAGAGGGCCAGGTCCGCTGCAATCACACGAGGGTCTTTATTCAGACTCGAGTCTGGGCTCCCGCTTGAAACCAATGCAGCGGGTTCAGGAACGAGAGCCCCGCCCTAGTACAGCAAGCAGTTTATATACACAGTTACAAGGGAGGGGTTGGGCGTGACCAGTTTTTCTTAGGCTTGAAACATTAGCCAATCAGAGGAGGGTGTGACAGTATGGGCTTTGGCTTAAAACATTAGCCAATCAGAGGAGGGTGTGACGGGC
>CAUYQG010086465.1:0-39914 GCA_963574415.1 Tarsius wallacei
ATGGGGGACTCCACAAACATAATCAAGAAAAGTAAGTTAAAAAAGAAAGAAAGAAACATCTGAGAACTTGAAAGCAAAAGGAATATTAAAAGAATTTGAAGGCATCATATTCTGACAAATAGTAAAGGCCATAAGATGCTATAAAAGAAAACAGACTACATTTAAAAATAAGTTAAGAAGGGCAACCCCCTCAGTTCCCCTCCTGCTGTGAGAGCTTTTCTGTCCTCTCAATAAATCCTGCTTTCTCAAAAATAAATAAAAATTAAACAAATAAATAAGTTCAGAGTTCATATATCACCTGGCTATGCTTAAAATAAGTGGTGGAATACAGCATGTTAACTATAGTTTAAAATACTGTACTGTATACTTGAAATTGCTAAGAGGGTAACTCTTAAGTGTCCTCACCACACTAAAAACAAGCAAGGTAACTATGTGAGGTGATGGATATATGAACTAGCTTGATTGTGGTGATCATTTCACAATGTATACATATATCAAGATATCAAATTGTACACCTTAATTATATACAATTTCTATTTGTCAATTATACCCCCATAATGCTTAAAAAATAAAATATTTTTTAAAATATGTATAAAGTTAATACTATATAAAGTCATTCAATAAGCAGATGATAACTTTTTTATCCACTTAAGTAAAAAATAATAATAATAAACTGTAGAGGAATGTTTCACTCTACTTGGAGGCAGGTGTGTTTGACAAAAATTTTACTCATGACCTGGAACATTCAAGAGCAGAGGGAAGACAGGGTTTAGAGGAGCAAATCGCAAAGACCTTAGGCCTCACCAGGTCTTTTGGGGCTAAAGCAGTAGTTTTAGTGCTGATTCGGGCTACTTTTAGAATCCCAGTGCTATGGATTCTCCTGCTGATGGTGATTGTCCCACTGGACCAAATATTCTACAAGGCTGGTTGTATATGTCTAAGCAATTTCACAACAAGAGACAATGGCAGCAGGGGAGTAAAAGCCTGCTCACAGCAGGTATGAGAGCTATGTCCCCATATGGGGCCCGACCAAGTCAATTCATCACCAGGCTACCAGAAATCTATTGAAATGAATATAAAAAGTTTGGGATATTTTATGAATCAGGGTCCAGGCAAGACATAGATAATACACCAAAATTGGACCATTGGTGGGAAAATTAATAAAGGGGCAGTGTATAGGAAATCACAAAGGAGCACAGTAAGCTAGGAGTTGGAAATAGGATGCCATTAGCTAGTCCTGAAAAAACAAGGACAGAAATTACCACAACCTTGAGACAGAGAGAACTGGAAAGAAAAGTCGCCTGATCTGAGTGATAACCTTCCCTCCAAAAACATGGCCAGTCTGCTTTCCTGGCTCTCTCTGATTTCCTGTTGGGCAAAGTCAACCAGGAACCAAAGTAAATGGAGTCCATTGATGTAAGTCAGTTTCTCTGATAGCAAAACTTGGTGGATAAGAATTGAAAGTTGTTTAGAAGTGTAAAGAAAAGATACTCAACTCAGTTGGCCTAGCTGAAATTTCACTCTGCAAAGAATATCATTTGCAGACCTGAATTTTTCCCTCAGGTAGGGCAACACGGAGCCATAATTAATATTTTTAAACTTTTTATTATGAAAAGGCAAATATATACAAAACGAAATAATATACACTCATGTATCCATAATTCAGTTTCAACAATTATCACCTCATATCGAAGCTAATTGCATCAATATCATCCCATCTCTGCTACCCTCCCATACTCTTTTAAATAAAAAAATGGACTTCATGTCATTTTCGCATCTTCAAATATTTCAGTATGTATCTGTCAAAAATAAGGATGCTTTTTTAAACATTATAAGTATACCCAAAATAAATTAACAATAATTTCTAAATCTTACCAAATATCTAGTCAGTGTTCAAATATTCAACTGTCTCATAAATAAGAAATGTTTTTTTTTTTAAGTTTGGATCTACAAGGAACTCAAACAAATCAACAGGAAAAAACAAATAACCCCATTAAAAGGTGGGCAAGGGCCATGAACAGATACTTCTCAAAGGAAGACTGTCAAGTAGCCACCAAACATGAAAACATGCTCAGCTTCACTAATCATCAAAGAAATGCAAATCACAACTATAATGAAATACCACCTCACATCAATCAGGATGGCTAGCATTAAAAAGTCAAAAAACAACAGGTATTGGTGAGACTACAGAGAGAGGGGAATACTTCAACACTGTAGGTGGGAATGTAAGCTAGCCTTTGTGGATAGCAGTGTGCCATTTTCTGAAAGAACAAAAAAATTGAGGTACCAGCAATCCCAATTCTGGGAATATACTAAAAGGAACATAAATCACTCTACTAAAAAGACACCAGCACACATGTTCATTGCAGCACTTTTTACAATAGTCAAAACAAGGAACCAACCCAGATGCCCATCAAAAGTGGACAAGATAAAGAAAATGTGGTACGTATACATGATGGAATACTATGTAGTCATTTTAAAAAACCATGTCCTTTGCAGCAACAAGAATGCAGCTGGAGACCATTATTGCATGTGAACTATAGCAGAAACAAACAAACAAAAAAAACTGACTAATGCATGTTCTTACTCAAAGTGAGACCTAAACATTGGACAAATGAGCACAAAGGCAGGAACAATTGACTCCAGGCACTACTTGTAGGGAGGGAAAGGGGAGAGGATGAGAGGGGAGATAAGGAGCACCCAACCATCCAATGGGTAACATGTCCACTACCAGGGATAGAGAGAGCTTACTAGAAGCCCAAACCTCATCTGCACACAATTTACTTATGTAGCTAATCCTCAGTGTTTTCCAATACCCACATAATAATTGATTAAGCAACCAGATAGCGAAATCACAAAATAGCGTAGCATATTTAAAAATTCAGAAAGAAAATATGATTTTCTATTTGCAAAATTGACTTTCAAGTAAAAGAACATAAACAAATTGTTCTTGACTAAGAGAACATTGCTCTCGTGAGCTTTTCCGGAAGAAATCACTGTAGAATGAATTTCAGACAACCAAAATACCTCTCAAGACATCAATATAAGTATTAGTAGAGCATTTAAACATGCTGAGAGAGGAGATAGCCAGAAGCTGGTTAGGCAGACAGAGAGGGCAGGTCTCGAGGAGACTTAACACCTGCAGGAACGCCCCCTGCATCACCCCCATTATATAATTGTTGTCTGAAAATGTGGTTAAGAGCATCCTCTCAACCCAGAATTTACTGCTAAAAGGGACTTTTTGCTGCTTAAACACAGGCAGTAACAACTTATTATAATATCATTAACATAGCATTTGCATTGCAGTTTTACCCTTCCCACCCCCACCCTGCCCCCAACCCATGGGCTTTTCTGTGGTACTTATGGGTAAATTCAAGATGGACTAACCTTGGTCAAGGATCTGCATGCACAATAAAAATTGGGTCTCAGGAAGTAAGGGGCAGATAAAATGTAAATGAGAAACACCTCCAGAAAAGACAAGATTAAAAACCACAAACACAGTCGGGCATGGTAGCGCGTGCCTGTAATTCCGGCTACTTGGAAGGCTGAGGCGGAAGGATCGCCGGAGCCCAGTGGGTCGAGGCTGCAGTGGCCGGCAGCGGCCACTGCACTCCAGTCTGGGCGACAGAGTGAGACTCCAACTCAAAAAAAAAAAAAGAAAGAACCCACAAACAAACTCCTAGCACTGGTTATCCATTTCGGGCCTCCTCTCTTTTTCTGGAGAGCTTTGTTGCTTAATAAACTCTTTTCGCTCATCCTTTTGGTGTCCACATTCCTTAATCTTCTTGGTCACGGGACAAGAACCTGAGGTTGCTGGTTTAAGCTGACAGTGGAGTTCAAAACTCCTGCAATAATACAGTTACTTGTAAGACTAAGATTGAGTGAAAGAAAGTTAAAAGAGAAAAATATGATACATGGCAGTTCTATTATCAGACAATGTAGACATAGGAAAACCACTTAAAAATAGGACAGAATGGGAAGAACGTACACAAAAGAATAAAATTTAACTGCTCTCAGCAATTACATTGGTGTTAGTGGTAGTAAAAATATTGTTATTCTGTTGTCTATATAATGTGAGTATATTTTATCATCCTCTAGGTTCTTTTAATTTTTCAATATCAAGAGTGCATATATTCTCAGACTTTTTTTAAAGCTTATATTGCAAAACACCGAAACTAATGTGGTAATATCTAATGTTGTAAAATATTTAAGTAGAGCACTGAGAAGTTGATAGAAGAAACCTTTGAATGATCTACAGGTCTGTTGATGTCCTGAAATGTCCACCTCATTGCTTATTTTAAAAGAATGATTTTTACTCTCTAGTTTTCAATAGACCCCCAAAGCACCACAGTTCTTGTTACATGGCTGAATTTAGGGACCTTAACAGTCTTTAGGATCCAAAACATGTAAGATGTGCCATCAGGTATCTATTTCTCCTGGCCTTAGATACCTGCCAGTTCTGCAGCCTCTCAACCGTACGACTGAGCCCAACATTTAATGTTATCTTTTCCAACAAGGAAATGTCATGCCTTGGAAATGCCCTTATTTTTATAGTTGACTGTAACCGTCATTGGCAGAATGACTTTCCTTTGATGCTTCAACATTGAAACCCAAGTCAACTGGCATAGTCAATCTTCAGAAATAAAGAATATTTCTGTTCTCCGTTTTACAGCAATATTAGCTACTGCAAGTACCGTCTTATACAAGAAGTTTATATTTTAAAGAAATTTGGAATCTGAAAGAGGAGTCTTAAAAAATTATTTTCCACACCCTCCTTGTTATTGTTGCTTTCCTATAAATCATAAGGAAATGAATTTCCTCAGTAAACTCTTTCAAGGTCTCAATTCCCTTTCAGAATCTTCTGTCAATACTCACTGTCTTCTTAGAAGTATTAAAAATGTTGGTCAGGAGTCGGTTTTGGTTGTCTTGCACCATCTACTCATTGTCACTTAGGCAGCAATAACCTCTGGGTTACCCTACAATGTATTGATTATGTATTCATTTCAAACAGTTTTTCAAAAGACTTCTGATTTTTATCTACAAAATGATTGTCTCCATCTGTAGACCTGTAATTTTAGGTATCTAGATACAATGCTTCCTGTTAGGAGTTAGAACAAAAAAATTCACACTCATCATTTTAACCTGGTGGCAAATGCACTAATGACCACTGCTGAGCAACAGCAGAGAGGAAAAGTGTTGGAAGGCCCAGATTCTCAAACATGCAGGTTATCTCAATTAAGCATTTTACCATTTTCTGCAGGGTCATCTCCCACTCCTGATACCCACTGAACTCTACACTTGAAACACACCCATTCATACCTCCCCACCTGTCTTCCCCTGTTTGTGCTTTCAATTATGTGTCTCCTTCCACCTTGTTTCTCTGTTAACCTACACCCTATGCTTCTTTACCTTAGGAATTCTTCCGAAATTTATAATCTACAGTTAATACTTTCTGTTATTTTCCAGAAATATTATAAATTCATTTTTTTACATACTCTATCATTTTAAAGAATTTGCATCAAAAAACAATGTAAACTCGTGGGTTCAATTTCATTTTCTTGACCAAATCTCATGCACAATGATTTTTAATGGTTATGTTAAATGACCAAAGAACATTTTAGGATGTTTTCAGTTTTTTTATTATTTAAAAAACTGTTAAAGGAAATTATAAGCATATATATTTGTATATAATATTGTCCTGTTGTGGTTGATTATAATTTTGAACTCAGAGCATTTCAAATCTTGATTTTGATACCAAATTTAATAGAACTTTCAGTTTTATGCCCTTAAATTGATAAATTCATTCTCTATTCTCAAAATTAGTTATGTAACTAACTTAATTTTGACAAGTCTTGATGAAGTCATCATAAACCCTATTAATTATCATTTTCTTTGCTAAGGTACCAAACCATTTATTTAATAAACACCTTGAAAATATTATATGACTCACAACCATTTAGTTATTTAAACATTTATGCTTTTATCACCTAGTATATACCAGAAATTGTACATGTTACTAAGGATACAGAGATAAAAATGACATACCTCCTACCCTCAACAACTCAGTCTAGTGGAGAAAAAATGGCCCACTTGTACAATGTTATATATTTTATAGTAGATATTTATATCTGATGTCATTAAATAGTCATCAGGAATTTGTTAGCTGGGTGCGGTGGCTCACACCTATAATCCCAGCACTTTGGGAGGTCGAGCTGAGAGGATTGCCTGAGACCACGGGCTCGACACCAACCTGAGCAACTTGGCGAGACCTTGGCACTACAATAACCCAAAAAATTAGCCGGGCGTAGTGGTGCGTGCCTGTAGTTCCAGCTACTTGGAAGGCTGAGGTGGAAGGATCATCTGAGCCCAGCAGGTCAAGGCTACAGTGGCCGTCAGCGTGCCAATGCACTCCAACCTGGGCGACAGAGTGAGACTCTGACTCAAAAAAAGAAAAAAGAATTTCTCTATGTTAATTTCATGCTTTTTCTTAGTCTGTCGTTTTGTAACAGTGTCAATTGTGTGTATGATTTCTTCCTCTTATAGTAGATTTCATATTAAGTAAAAGATAATATGTCAGTGTTAATTCTCCTGAATTTGATAACTATGCTATACTTAAATAAGAGAATATTCTTGATCCTAGGAAATACTTTATGAAAAGTCAAAAGGAAAAGGGTTGTGATATATGCAGCTTACACTCAAATTGATTAGAAAAAATAAATACATATACACACATGTGAGAGAAAGAGAAATTTAAAAAGTAATGTGGCAAGTTATTAAAAGTTTATGAATCTGAGTAAAGTATTAAAAAATAAGAGTTCCTTATAGTATTCTTGTAACTTTTCTGTAAGTCTGAAATTATTTCAAAACTTAAATGAATACAATACAAAATTCCTAATACCTGAGAAACACCCCATTCCAATCAAATTAGAACCTCTGGGAATGTGATCCAGGCATAAGTATTTTCTTTTTCCTTTTTTTTTGAGTTGGAGTCTTACTCGTTCGCCCAGGCTGAAGTGCAGTGGCACACTCATGGCCACCCCAGCGTTGACCTATGGAATCCAGCAATCCTTCCGCCTCAGTCCAGGTGCAGGCTACCACACTCGACTAATTTTTTTTATTTATTGTAGAGACGAGGTCTTACCAAGTTGCCCAGGCTGGTCTCAAACCCACGAGCTCAGGGAATCCTCTCACCTCGGCCTTCCAAAGTGCTGGGATTACAGGCTGAGCCACTGCGCCCAGCCAAGTATTTTCTAAATACTTTCAATATGATTCTAGTATAAAGCTTAGTTTAATAAGCAGACAACTAAAAATATCCATAAGTATGAAGAGTAGTTTACTCATCTCCATTATATCACAGTCCTGCTCTGCTATTCTACCTCCAAAATCTATTAGTCTATGACTGAAAAAGACTCTCAAATGGGCAAAATATGACCCTTGTTGCAATCAATCTTCCAATTCAAATTCATGGAATTTGACAGAATAACTCCTTCCCTCCCTGTTTCATAAAATGTGCTTTGCTCTCATTAAGGAAATCTAGTGCTTTTTGTTTCTGGCAGAAATCTCTCAAAATTTGTGTTTTACAATTAGCAATTTTTTTTTTCCCACCAGCATCATTTTGGTTCCAAATGAAAGAAATCCAACTAAAATTAGCTTAAGGTGAAAAAAAGATCATGCAAATAACTGGGATCTCAAATATGACGGGATCCAGTGGCTTAAACACGTTATCAAAAAGCTTTTATTAGTCTCTCAATGCTCTGCACCCAGCTTCCAGAATGACTACCAGCAGCCCCATATGTCCCTTGCCTTATCTTAGAAATTCATTCATACAGCAAACACTAGGATGACTCTATCTGAACCCACTTTACCCACATGGCAATTTTTCAAGCAATCACTATGGGAAAGGCAGCTACTAGTACTGGCCCAGATTGGATCACACGCCAGCCCCAGTGGCCTAGGATTTAGGCAACTATGATAAGAAGCTCACCTGGGACCACAAGGATTGAAGTATTTTCCCCCAAGAAAGGAATGCTAGTAAGCTGGCCAACAAATCAACCCCTCTCCTATGGCTTCAGCATAGAGATCATTTTCAGAGTGTTGGATCATCTTCCCTTCACACTCTTTTCCTTTATATTATGTTATTTTGTTCAATTTGGAATGGGGCAGAGATTCTAAAATCTTGCACTTATGCTCCCATCTCTCCTTAAACTTCTTTGTCTCAAATATCTCTAACGTTAAAATCACATCTTCAAGTTCCCTATAACCCAAGACACAGTTGATCTGACTCTGGGAACAACATATATTTGAAATTTTAAGGGTTTTCCTACTTCCTTATTAAACAACTTTCATTTCAAGTTCTTTTTCAAATGTTTCTCGATACCCCACAGATAGTGTCCTCTTGATGAAAACTATTTGTGATAGAATTAACCGGGAAGCATCCTATTCCTTCATTTATTAGAAGAAATAAAATATAATCTAGTTTGACAATAAAATAAAATTCTGGGTTGGCAACATCTTTCATAGATAACAACAATAACAATTACCTCCTATATAGTGACTGTAATGATATAAGACAGACTGAGGAAATAGATATGTTTTCCTTGACACAAGTGTTGTTCCTCTGAGTTTCTTGCAAGAGTTGTTGCTTTGAAAGGGACAAGATATTAACAGGAAGTGATTTGGTTATTTGTTCCTGTGCAAAAAATTACCTCAGATGCAGCAGCTTAACATAACAAGCATCCATTACTTCACAGTTTCTGTGGGTTAGGCATTCAGGAGTGGCCTAGCTCTGAGATTCTGGCTCATGGTCTCTCATGAGGTTGCAGTCGAGCTGTCAGCCAGGGTTGCAGTCATCTCAAGGGTCAACAGAGGAAGATATATTCCCAAGCTCATTCATAGTTGCTGGCAGCAGGCCTCAGTTTCTCCTCATAGGCCGAGTGTCCTCACAACATAGCAACCAAGTGCATTATACCCAAACTGCCCTATGACATGGCGACTGGCTTCCTCCAGAGCAAGCTGTGATTCAAGAGAGGGCAAGAGAGCATGCTTATGATGAAGTCATAGTCTTTTTATAACCTTGTATCAGAAATGACATCTCAACACTTCTGCCATGTTCTATTCACCTGAGGCAAGTCCAGCCCACGTTCAAGAACCGGGAAGCTCTGCTGCTTGAGAGAAGGAATATCAAATAATTTGTGGGCGTATCTTTTCTTGTTGTTGTTCTTTTTTTTCCCTCTTTTTTCTTCTTTTTTTTTATTATAAAGATGTGGGGTACAATTCAGGGTTAGGTATACAAACGTTGATTATGCAGGTATGTGATAAAGTATGCCCCTCCCTCCCCTGGCAGTTTCCCTCAACTGCCAATCCCACCCTACTCCCCTGACAGTTGCCCACTGCTGCCAGTCCCTTTCTTATAGTAGTATAATTGTTCAAGTTCCACTTATGAATGAGAACATAGGGTACTCTGTTCTTTGTTTCTGTGATAGATCACTGAATATGATCAACTCTAAATCCATCCAAGTTGCTGCAAAGTCCATATGTTTGTCCTTCTTTATGACTGTGTAACATTTCAATGTGTATATGTAGCACATTTTTTTAATCCAGTCCAGCTTTGATGGGCAACATGGTTGGTTCCATGTTTTTGCTATTGTGAATAGAGCTGCAACAAACATATGTGTGCAGTTATCTTTTTTGTAGAATGATTTGAGTTCCTCTGTGTATATTCCCAAATTGCTGGGTCATATGGAAGGTCAATTTCTAGTTCTTTCAGAAATCACCACACTGTTTTCCAAAGAGGTTGCACTAGTTTGCATTCCCACCAGCAGTGTGGAAGCGTTCCTTTTTCTCTGCATCCTTGCCAGCATCTGTTGTTGTTTGTTTATTAATGATGGCTATTCTTACTGGGGTTAGGTGGTATCTCAATCACATTTACGGGACTGGACCTTATCCCTACCTCTTTGGATTGACAGTTATTACCTGGAAGATCTTCTGGAGCGTCCAGCTTAAGCCTGAGGATCTCCAATGCACAAATCATAACAAATGTCTAAGTGCAGAAGTAACTTCTATGAGGAGAGATGGGTTCTCCCAAGGGGAATGAGTGAAGGACACATGATAAAGGGAAGTGTGGGTAAAGTAGATGACATTGAACAGAAAGATGGAAAGTGTTCTTCCAAGACCTAAGACTTCCCAGTAAGCTAAGCTACAATCTTTATACCTCCCATGTATACCACTGCCCTTTAGAAAGTCTTTCTGATTTAAAGAACTCTATGTTCCTCCCTAATATGGTGTTTAATGTGGTCTTGGATGTCATGGGGACACAGAAGTTATTCAGGGAAGATAGAACAAATTTACTAAATTATCCTGCAAGATCTCTGGTGTGAGCAAGGCTAGAAAGAAAAATATTATAAATTGTTGGAAGTGAGAAATAGGCATTAAGATGAGTGGAGAAGAAACCTAAAGGCACCATAGAGAATAAGGCTAAAATTTTTGAATGCCTCTCAGGGAGCAGCAAAAAAGAAAAGAAAAGGCCTTAGTTCCTTTATCTCTCTTTTTGAACTTATTCTTTATTTATTTTTTCATACTTTTAATTGACACATAATTATTGTACATATTTATGGGGCATATAGTGATGTTTTAATACATATAATGTATACTGGTCAGATCAGGGTAATTAGTATATTCATCATCTCAAATATTTATCATTTATTTGTGTTGGTAATATTTAATCTCCTCCTTCTGACCATCTGAAACTATATAATAGATTATTGTTAACTGTAGTCATCCAATAGCAGTATAAAAAACTAAAATGTATTCCTCTTATCTAGCTATAATTTTGTATCTTATAACAAACCTCTCCCCATTCCTCCCTTTCTCCTACTTTTTCCACATAGGAATGAGAACATGTAGTGTTTAACTTTCTGTTCCTGGTTTATTTCACTTACCATAATGCCCTCCTGCTCCATCCAAGTTGCTGTGAATGATGGAATTTCATTCTTTTTAATGGCTGAATAATATTCCATTGTGTATATATATCACTTTTATTAAATCCATTCATCTATTTGCAGACACCTAAATTGGTTCCATATTTTATCTAATATGAATAGTGCTGCAATAAGCATGGGGGTGTAGATGTCTCTTTGATATAATAACCCCCCCCCGATGGTTTCCCAGTAGTGTAGTTCCTTTATCTTGAGTCTCTCCTTACTTCATACTCTCACCCAATTCTCACAATCCTGATGTTTTAGTTTATTACATAAACTCTCATTTATAACTCACCATATAGTTTAAATGTGACCATTAAGCCAGGCATGATGGCTCAGCCTGTAATCCCAGCACTTTGGGAGGCCAAGGCGAGAGGATTGCCTGAGCCCAGGGGTTTGAGGCCAGCCTAGGCAACTTGGTGAGGCTTCATTTCTATGATAAATCACAAAAACTAGCCAGGCATGATGGCATGTGTCTGTCGTTTCAGCTATTTGGAAGGCTGAGTCAGAAGGATTGCCTAAGCCCAGCAGGTCAAGGCTGCAGTGGCCCTGAGTGTGCCACTGCACTCCAGCCTGGGCAACAAGAGTGACTCCAACTCAAAGTAAATAAATAAATGTGACCATTAGCTCCACATTTTCAGCTATAATGTAGACTTTTCTTGTTAACCATAATCCTAATTTTTCTAAAGTACTATAATTCGCAAAAGATACAAAGAGAGACAGAAAACTAATTCCTGACCAAGATCTGGGCTTAATTTATAAGTTTTAAAAAATACTTGGAAAGCAAGGGCCTTCTGCCACAGATAAAAATTCCCTGGACTTGGGAGTAGGAAAGAAGCCCTAAGACGAAAGCAATGAAGGGAGATAATTTTCAGGTCTCTGAGAAGGGCCCCATGCAACCTATCCCACAGACCCAAAACCTACATCAAATTTGAAACAGACCCTCAAATAAGTTTGGAAGAAGGAAAGCAGAAGATATTTGTATCTGACCTTCTGGTGAAGCCTGAGAAGGCAGCAAGTCTAGTAGGAAAAAATGACAGAATATACTTAGTACTTTGGTGGTGGTGATGGTATCATAGGTGCATGCATAGGGCTAAACTCATCAAGATGTATACCTTAAATGTGTACAATTTTATATACAAATTGTACCTCAATAAGCTTTAAAAAGAATTAAGGAAAAAAATGGCTGCATAAAGATGCTTAGACAAATGGTCTCTGTCTACCCTACTATGGCTCAGTCAAGGGTAAGACCTTTTTCCCGGTGACCAAGATAGGTATGATGATGGCCCAGACAATGGCTGAATCAGACAGACTGGTAATTCTTTGAACAGAGGGACACAGTGGTGGATGTCAGAGTAGACTAAGAACCGAAGACAGGAATGATCTCAAAAAATTCAACCAATGCCAGTGTGGGACCAACCAAAGTAGACATGTGGGAAAAAAGATGCAGTAGCAGATGACCCATACCCTGGCACAGCCCAACCCCACTAATGTCTTGATAAAATTACAAGTTACCCCAGGAAGAAGGTTAGATCGGGGTGGGAATGAAAGGACCCTGAAATAACTAGGGTCACCTTGAGTTGACTAGAATTAAACATAATTAGGATAATAGAAAGAGACTAAGTTCAGATAGAGAAAAGTAAAAGAATATGATATTTTCCCCTTACTGCATAATCAAACAAATAGCAGCAACAAGCAAGGTATAGAAACCACAGAACAGTGAGATCTAGAAGGTATTGTGGGGCAAGCAATGGTGGGAACACAAACTAAGACTGGAAGTGTTATGACCAGAGTGCGAGAAGGTAGATTGCCATCATGCAGAGAATTTAATTGAGTCCTTTATTTATGCGGGCCACCGAGAGCAGACTATTGTCCTAAAGGGTGCTTGGTCCCGAGTGAAGCAGGCACTGGGCTTATAAAGGCAAAAACCACAAGGATACATAGCAACTTAGCAACCATAGCAACCATCAACTGGCAACTTAGCAACCAAAATGGGAACTTTTGATTGTTAGGGAGTTTTGATTAACTCTATGTCTCAGGCATAGCTGGTGACTGGAACAATTAGGGCAGTTACATGGAGACAAGGTGGAAGGACTACTATACAATGGAGTTATCTTGGTTAGGTTACTAACAAAATATAAGGTTATAAAATGAGAATGTAACAATGGCATATGTTTGCAAGGCATAATATTCGAGTCAGTTAGCAAAGCATACAATTACATGGAACCTGTGGCTAGGGAGTTTCCCAACGGTCAGGAGAAACAGTTTATGGGAAACAGGAATGTGGGTCTATGAGTACAAGGAACTTATTTTAGTCACTCGTGGCAGCAGGGGAGGTGGCTATTTCTGGGTAGCAAGAAGCTAAGATAGAGGATTTTTACCAAAAATGCAGTTACTTATATCAAGAAAGTTATTACAGGCTATTATAAGTTTTACAGATATTTCAGAAGGAAAGATCGAATTTAAGCAATAAAACTGATGGAAAGAATTTCCATACAGAATATACAAAGCATTAAAGTTGAGATAAAACACGGAGCCCTTGAAGAATAGAAAGATTTTTAATGTGGGTAAAACATGAAGTGGGATGGCGGAGTAGTGAGAAATATAGTCAATAATTAAACTACCAGTCTAAATTCAAAAGCCTTTAGAACTAGCTTCCAAGTTCCAGGAAATACAGGGGATGGAATAAGAAGTTAAATGACACCAAAAAAACACTCAACGAATCTAAAATGTTTAGGATTATTCTAAGGACATGTGACCTACTTACACCAACAAGTTAATGAAATGAGAAGAATTGAGAAAGGCTGTGCCTTTGTTAGATATAAAACATAACTATCAAACATAGGGAAGGATACAGATTTAGAGGAGCCTAAGGTTGATGTAACTCGGATTGCTCTTTTTAAGAAAAATAACACAAAATTATAGACATAAATTTGATAAGCCCCTTACAGAGCCACGGAAGGGACTTGTGCAAATGAGACAACCCAAAACTTAAGCTTCAGTTGCTTTAAAAAAAAAAAAAATTCAAATCTGACAAAATGCAACACATCAACCTTTTTTGGATTCTAATTTAAATAAGGTTGCATGTGTTCTACAAAAGTGTAAAGACATTTTTTAGACAATCAGGAAAATAAGTATAGGCTGAGTTTGGTGGAAAACAGAGCTATTTAGTGAGAATTTCAAAGCAATCCAAACTTTTTCCGTATCTTATCACAAATTTGAGTTCTGTCCAAGTCTGTTTACTGAAAGGGACTAATAAGTTTTCTATGCTATCAAGAGACTTATTTAGTAGTTCTGATGACTCTTCACTGGTAGACTTGAAACGATGGACATCTGGTATAGGAAACAATATTTGTTAGATTATTAAAATAGAAAACAGTGTTTTATCACCTAAAATTGTTTCTAGGGCTGCAAAAATAAGTTGGGTTTACTGATCAACCTTCTGAAAACAACCATCTGTTTATAAACTCATGTTATATTTAATGAAGCCAGTTTTTTTAAAATGTTGGTGCAGATTATTCTGTTAAAATTAGGAACACAGATAAGAGCAGGCTGCTTGTAACGTAACGTGAAAAAAAACTTAAAAAGAAAAAGAAACAAGGAAAAGGACCATTTATAGAAACTCTTTAAAGCTATGTCAAAGAATGCATCCTTTTAACCTAAGGGAATTGGTTAAACTTTTATTTTTGCAGCCCTAGAAACAATTTTAGATGATAAAACACTGTTTTCTATTTTAATAATCTAACAAATATTGCTATCAAAGAGTGTTAAACCACAGAGTAACTGCATTAGCACTTCATCTCAGAAAAATCACTCATGTTTTTTATTTACACCTCAAACATTGAACACTTGCCTTTATTTTTGCTATTTCCTAATGTCCCAACAAAATTATAATACAGAAATTAAAAAGGGATTAATACCTAAGGACAATGAGAATGAGAGGAAAATGTCAGCAAGCAAGAAATATAAACAAGAATTAAAATGACTGGATGAATGCTATATTTAAAGTAAAATCTACATCAAAGTTTGGTCATTTTTCTTCAGCTAAATCCTGTGCATTTCCTGTTACTTGATTCTAGAAATTTTTAAATAGCTCTATTGAATAAGGTTGTTCTGTCATTCTCCCTCTCTCTCTCTCTCTCTATCTATCTCTATCTATCTCTATCTCTATCTCTATCATTCTATCTATATCTATCTCTTTCCCTCTGTCTCTCTTTCCATTGTATTTCCTAACTATGCTGATACTTATAAAGTGTCTGACTTTGGAAACTCACTGAATCACATTAAGCTTTGCTCCTTTATCTGATAAGTGAACATAATGCAAGAAGTCATCAAAAGGCTGATATAAGAACTAAAATTGTTAATGAATATAGAACATTTGTTGCTGAGCTTGGCACAATAAAATGATCAATAAATCATTCACTAGAGAGCTGTGCATGTATAGAAATTTAATATATGGTTAAGATAACATCAATCACTGAAGAAAATTTGGTTATTCATGATTGTTTGGGGACAATTACCAATCCGATAATGTTTAAACATGAATTTTAGAGCTCTATCACATAGTAACCACAAAAATTAATATCAAATGAATTAAAGAGGTAAATGTGACTTTTTAATGAATGTATGCTCATGATGCTGAGGTGAGGAAGAAGAACAAGGATGTTTATGATGGTGAGGTGGGGAAGTGAAGTGGGGGTGTTTATGGAAGGTCAGAAAGGAATTCTGAAACAATATACAAAGCACACAGATATAAAAGAAAAGATTTTGATATTTAATTACATCAAAACTTAAAAGTCTTTATATTAATATTAAAATACACCATTAACAAAGTTAAAAGACATCCAAAGGATTAGGAGAAAATATTTACAAAAGAAATATCATACGTAAAATGGAGTTCCACAAATATACAAAGAAATTAAACCAAGCAATAAGAAAACTACATAATAACCAATATTAAAATAAGTAAGTGTTATTATAGAACAGACACTGGCTGACCTAAGAGACTGTTGGCAATATTTCCAAAGATATCTGGGTTCTCGTTCTTTGTTCAGTTCTATAGCTCTGTGTTCAGGAATGTTCCAGGACAGGCTATGCTAGACTGGAGAGCAGAGAGTGAGACCATTCCCATGGTCAGGTGTTTACTTTACTCCGCAGGCATGTTGAAAATTATGAACCTCCTAGCTGGATGACGCCCCTGGTCATATGAGGTATATATGTGTTATTACTCCACATCAGCTTACTCACATACACAGGCATCTCACCTGACTTAAAAACTGCTGAGTCTTTTGAGGCAATTCAGTTTCCAGAAAGTCTGACTCTCCCTAACTCAGACTCATTGTCCATAACCATGGACACTAGACACTCACTTCCACTGTCCCAGTTAACGTGCTGGGCCCTCCATGAGGTGTTCTTTCTGTCTCCCCTTTCTGTCTTTTGAACAAGACAACCATATTTGATTTACCCAAATGGTACCTGTGAACTACCTTTCTTCCAATCAGTTCACACACACAAAAGGATACATAAAGGGCCAATAATCATACAAAAGAAATTTCATTCTCACCAGTAATCAGGGAAATCATACATTAAGATTAAATAACTTTTATGGCCAGATGAGATGACCCACACCTATAATCCCAGCAATTTGGGAGGTTGAGGCAAGAGATTTGCCTGAGCCCAGGAATTCAAGACCAGCCTGGGCAACTTGGTGATACCTTGTCTCTACAATAAATCAAAAAATTAACCAGGTGTGGTGGTGCATACCTGTAGTTCCAGTTACTTGGAAGGCTAAGGAATGAAGGTTTGTCTGAGTCCCAGCAAATCAAGGCTATGGTGGCTGTGAGCATGCCACTGCACTCCAGACTGGGCGACAGTGTGAGACTCCGAATCAAAAAAAAAAAAAAGATTAAGCAACTTTTATGTACGTCAGAGTTGCAAAAATATAAAAGTAACAGCTATCAAAGAAAGGAGAAGGCGTGAGTAAACCAATATTTTCATATACTGCTCCTATCACCATAAATTAGTACAGCTATTTTTAGAAAGTACATATTAACATTTTATGACTATAGACACTGGCTAAGAATTCCAATTTTTGGTATACACTTGATATTTATGGATTTGATCTATAAAATACACAAAAACAGTATTAGTGTCCTTAGATATTGTTGACACCACCGTGTAAAGACTTTTCATTCTCATTGTATTTCACTGAACCTCAGATGCTATGGATTGTCCAAAACATGGTTATTTTATGTGCCACTAAGAAAGAAAATCACAGCCAATTAAGGTACCACACATTACCCATTGTGAGAATCATCCTGCTCCAGTTAGTATTGCTTAGAAAAAATCACCTGAAAACATTGTGACATAAGAGTAACATTATCTCGCTCCTGGATTCCACAGGTTGGAATTCAAACAAGGCACAGAATATGTGACTTTTCTCTGTTCTGTATTGCTAGGGACTCATTTAGAAAGACTTTAGGGGACTACAAATGGAGGGGACCACAACTGGAGGCTGGAATCACTGCAAGGCATCTTCACTCACATACCCAGCAAATTGATGCTGACAACTGATTGAAGCCTCAGCTGAGCTGTCAGGCCGAGCACAGGCACAGGCCCTCTCTATAAGGTCTACATGCAAGAGCTTGTTTGGGCTTTCTCATAGTGTGTGGCCAGATTCCTAAAAGAAAAGTTGGAATTACATGGCATGTACAGCGTCTAAATTCAAAAGTCACAAAGCATCACTCTACTATGTTCTATTGGTCAGATTCTACCCAGGCTCAAGGGGGAGGAAACAGACCTTACGCCTTAAAGAGATAATATCAAGGTCCCATTATAAGAAGTAAACATTAGATGAAGGGTACTTTGTGACCATTTTTGGAAACGAAGTGTGCCACACAGCCCAATTTCCAAGGTGTCAGATACACGTGTGTCTTAAAATTAACAAAATATGGTAGTCGTCTATGTTACCACCAATATGCCCTAGCAGGAGGAACAAAGTCTCAGATCTAAGAGAAAAACTCTATGTCCACCTTGAAGAAAAGTGAATCATTCATTTAACACATAAACAAAATCCCTCTTTTAAGAATATCTGCTTACTTGCTTTTCCTAAATTTTCATAAAAGTTTGGGGAAGATGTGTATCTCATACGCTTTGCAAGTCATACCAAAAAAGTTGTGATCTTGTTTCTCTATGAACTGAGAGAAAGAACAATTGAAAGATTCATAACACCTTTGACATTGCTAAAGACGTCGTGAACTGAGGCTGCAGATAGTTGATGGTAGGTCTGGCAAGCAGTGCCTCCTTCTACGGCCTCAGCCACTGAGGAAGCAGCACCAGCTTTCTGGCCCGGACACAGAAGATGCTTTCAGACAGAAGACTGAAAGCCGTGCAGTATATACAAATTTATCCTTTAAAAGAAACTCTCGGATTCCAGGGCAAGATGGCAACGGCGAAGCCTGGTCTATGAGACCCTCCACAAAGGGGAACCCAAAGGTCTCTGGCTCTCTCCCTGGGGGCTGCGAATCCCATCATCAGCAGCCTGCTGTTCATACAGAGCTCGGCTGAAGCATCATGGCGGTCTGGACAGCCTGTGTCTGCTGCTGGAGACACAGACACAGCAGCCACCGATGCTGCCGCCACCTCCAGGGTGGCCATTACACTTTGCGCCACCCGTGCCTGAGGCGATTCAAGAGTTCAGACCCCGAAGCCCCTGCAAGCAAGATCTGCTGAGATCCCGGCCTCCTCTACAGCCACCGTGAAGTCCCACCAGGCCGTGGGTCTCCTCCCGTGTGCCCTGAGGCAGGCTCTCCTCTCCAGCCTTTGTCCGGGCTCTCATCCAGCTCCATCCCCGCTGGGGCAAGCGGCTGAGATAGTACCACATGCTGGCGATTCAAGGTAACCACACCAAAAGGGGAATAACAAGCTTGAAAAACAGACACAGGCCAGATTTTTTTTTTTTTTTGAGTTGGAGTCTCACTCTGTTGCCCAGACTGGAGTGCAGTGGCCGCTCCTGGCCACCACAGCCTAGACCTGCTGGGCTCCGGCGATCCTTCCGCCTCAGCCTTCCGAGTAGCTGGAACTACAGGCATGCGCTACCACGCCCGGCTAATTTTTTGATTTATTGTAGAGATGAGGTCTCGCCATGTTGCCCGGGCGGGTCTCAAGCCCACAGGCTCAGGCAATCCACTCACCTCAGCCTCCAAGGCGCGAGATTACAGGCCAGATTTGAATGGTGAACTGGGCAGTGGGGAACTGAGTGGTGATCTGAACTGCCCTTCACAGCAGGCCAAGGGCAACTGACCCTAACTGTGAACAAATTTACTAGCCCGAGAAGATAGCTAGAAATCAGAGCTGAAAGGACATTGAACTTAAACGAAAAGTCTCAGAGTGGTTCTGTTAGTTTAATGTCTTGATGGGTTTGTTGCATGTGACCAGCCATTCTGGGGGCTCTTCATTGTTTGTGTTCCGGAGTCTGTTTTTTCAGTGTCTGACCTCCCAGGGGTCTGTGTGAGACTTATGTTGTTCTTTTGGTGTTTCTTCATTTGTGCAGTTTATTCCCTCCCTACTTTTTCCTTCCCTCCATCTCACTGTCTTCTTTAGTTCTGTTATTCAGGGGTAGAGGTGTTGCTTTTACTTTTGTTTCTTCAATCTCCTATTCTTCTTTATGTATGCCCTCTTACTTTGTTCCATTCTGGAGTTTCACTGTAGGTTGGGGCTGGTCCTTTTTGCAGTTTTGAGATTTACTTAAGGGGGAAGCTGTGATTCAAAATCTGTCTGCAGGTCCTGGTACCCACCGACAGGTGTATGGAAAATCTGAAACCCACTTCCCACTGCCTTGGAATCTGTCCATGCAGTGGGGTTGTAGGTTTACTCCCTGACATAAAATGAGGTTAACTGAGGGAAGAGAATGGAGCAGAGAGTGGGGGGATGAGGGGGGTGGAGAGAGAGAGAGGAGTAAGGGGGAAAACAGATGAGTGTACCAACAAATGGAGAGAGAGACCTAAACTGAAACAGATAAAAACAATAGACCCTGGCTACAGACTACCCAACTCCCATACAAAAAAACCCTAAAACATACAATGATGCTAACATACAAGCTAACCAACCACCTTATTGCTGTGCTGTTCCTCTATACAAAGATATGGTTTACAGAGAGGAGAAAAGGAAAAGAAAAGAAGAAGAAAAGGGAATAAAACAGTAGGAATAAAATCAAGTCATTAAAGTAACAGAACCAATCAAGCACACTCTGAGACTTTTCATTTAAGTCCAGTGTCCTTTCAGCTCTGATTTCTAGCTGTCTTCTCAGGCTGGTAAATTTGTTCACAGTCAGGGTCAGTTGCCCCTGGCCTGCTGTGAAGGGCAGCTCAGATCACCACTCAGTTCCCCACTGCCCAGTTCACCATTCAAATCTGGCCTGTGTCTGTTTTTCAAGCTTGTTATGCCTGTTTCAGTGTTGTTACCTTGAATCGCCAGCAGGTTGTGCTATCTCACTGCTCCAGATTGTCTTTATCTCAGCTGCTCGCCCTAGAGGGAATGGAGCCAGACAGAGGCCAGAGATGAGAGCTGCCTCAGGGCACACAGGAGGAGACCCACAGCCTGGCAGGACGTCAGGGTGACTGCAGAGGAGGCAGCGATCTCAGCAGATCTTGCTTGCAGGGGCTTCGAGGTCTGATGTCATGGATCACCTCAGGCATGGGTGGCGCAATGTGTAATGGCTGCCATGGAGGCAGTGGCAGCATCTGCTGCTGTGTCTGTGTCTTTGGCAGCAGTGGTTGTCCCGACCACCATGATGCTTCAGCGGTGGTGACAGCCGAGCTCCGTGTGAACAGCAGGCTGCCGACTATGGGATCCGCAGCTCCCAGGGAGAGAGTCAGATACCTGCATTCTCCTTTGCGGAGGGTCTCATAGAACAGAATGCCCCTTCGCCATCTTGCCCCAGTCCTCCACAAAGACAATATTTAAGTGTTTATGGCTAAAGTGACTGAGAATTTTTCAGGGAAAATTCAAAAAATTTTAAAATCCCAACAAAGATAAAGGAAAAATAAATCTACACCGAGAAGTATCATTATGAAATTGCAGAAAATTAAAGAAAAAGTGAAAAAAACAAGAGCAGCTAGATAAAAAAACAGATTAAAATTAAGTTTCTAAAACACAAAATGAACCCCCCCCAAAAAGGAATATATTTTCAATGTTCTTATGGAAAATAAAAGCAATCATATAATTTTATAGCTAGCAAAATATCCTTCAAGCATTCTTCAAAAAGGACCTGAAAGAATTCCCAAGCAACAGACTAGGCTAAAGGATCAGAGATTCAGGAAGGATGAAGAACCCCAAAAGTGGTCAATATGTAGGTAAACATAAACATTTACTTAAAAAGCTATGATATGAGAGTCTTATAAAATTTTACATATATAGAATTAAAATTCATGGCAACTACATGTTGCCAACCATAAATCGAGAGGAGAAGGGGAATTTGGTTAAATAATTCTAAGGTCCCAATACTCATGCCAAAAGAGGAGTAAAAGTATTGATTAACATTAGACTTTGTTAAGCAAAGGGTGAATGTTGTAATTTCTAGAGTAGTAATTGCTCAAAGAGTATATAATTTCCAAACCAATATAAAGGAAAAAAAGAAAAAAGTCAGTCAAAAAGAAAGGCAAAATAGATGACAAAAATATAAATCTGACAGATCAAATAAAAAGCATACGATAAGAGGGTTGATTTCTAACCTAAGCATATCAGTAATTACATTGAGTATAAATGGACTAAGTGCTATAGTTAAAATACAAAGATTGTTAAAAGAGGTAATAATTAAGTTGAATTAAAGGATATTTATAGAAGACATGGCTAAAATAAAACAAGCAATATAGAAAAATTGAAAGTGGCCAGGCGTGGTGGCTCATGCCTGTAATCCCAGCAATTTGGGAGGTAGAAGCAAGAGGATTGCCTGAGCCAAGTTATTTGAGACTCAGCTCTACAATAAATCAAAAAAATTATCCAGGCTTGGTGATGCACACTGTAGTCTTAGCTAATTGGGAGGCTGAGATGAAAGGATTGCCTAAGTCCAGCAGGTCAAAACTGCAGGGGTCATAAGCATTACACTACACTCCAATCTGGGCAACACAATGGGACCCCAACTCAAGAAAGATACAAAGAAAGAAACAAAAATTGAAAGAATGAAAACAATAAACCAACTATGCAAACACTCACTTAAAAAAAAGTTGTCACTATGCTAATATAAGACAAAATAGATTTCAATAATGACGATCACCAAAGTTTTATGTTAGGGGAAAAAAGAAAAAGATATAAATATAAATAAGATAAGGTTTTGCATCAATAGTAACTTTATTTTTTATTTTTGAGTTGGAGTCTCACTGTCACCCAGTCTGAAGTGCAGTGGCACACTCACGGTCACCCCAGCATCAAACTGCAGGGCTCCGGCAATCCTTCCACCTCAACCTTCCAAGTAGCCAGGTGCCTGCTATCATGGCTGGCTAACTTATTTTCTGCTTTATTGTAGAGATGTTTCACCAAGTTGCCCAGGCTGGTCTCGAAATCGTGGGCTCAGGCAACGCTCTAACCTTGGCCTTCCAAAGTGCTGGGATTACGGGCTTGAGCCACCATGCCTGGCCCAATAGAAATTTTATTACAGTGAGATAAGTCCTGGAAGCAGAATGTATTAAATGCTTTGATGGCACAGAAACAGGGAAGATCATGTATTAATTTTGTCTGCTAATTAAAGATGTTTCCTTGGAGGAGTTGGCCATCTGTCCAAATTTTGATGTACTAACTTTTCAGGTAGTTCTGAGTGAAGACAGGATAGCCCATGCAAAGCAAACAAAATGAACAAATCCCACAGGTGTCCTAAGTATTGGTTGAAATACTTAAGGAGAGTGAGGACCAAAGAAGAGAAGTTCTTTTCCTAACTGGTAGCAACAGTGGAAGCTATCATGCATTACCCAGACCCCTCCCCACTTGGGACGAAGACTTTTGTTTCCTCAGCTGTGAGAAGTGCTTCCTGGTGATGGCTCACAGCCAAGACCCTCGTCAGGAAACGCCCTCGGAGGAAGTGACCAGGTTGATGTAGGATTATGGCCTCTCCTCTGGAGCAGCCTACATGTAATGACTGGTCAATGCAGTGGTTCAAGGCCTGGCCCCTTGCCTCGATACCAGATGGTTACAACAGTCACCCAGCTCCAGAGCTCCCTGTGGGATCTGCTGAGGTCTTTGTTATAGCGACATCACTGCTCATCTTCTTCTGTCTCATCCTGCTTTTCTCAGTCACTCGTAGGTGTTGCTGAGAGTACTCCCAGTAAGCCTCTTGCATGACAACCTCCACATCAGAATATGATTTTCAAGAATCACTCTCCTTAAGTATTTCAACCAATACTTAGGACACCTGTGGGATTTGTTCATTTTGTTTGCTTTGCATGGGCTATCCTGTCTTTACTCAGAACTACCTGAAAAGTTAGTACATCAAAACTCAGACAGATGGCCAACTCCTCCAAGGAAACATCTTTAATTAGCAGACAAAATTAATACATGATCTTCCCTGTTTCTGTGCCATCAAAGCATTTAATACATTCTGCTCTGACATACCACAGTGGCCAAGGTGGAAAAAAAGCCCAGGGATCCTGATTCCTGGTCCTGTGTGTTCTCCTCACCACCACTGACAGTGGGTAGAATTTACTGTGAAAATCTCTGGGACCAAGTGCCAAACAGATTACAGATTACTGCTAGTATTTTTTAGCTGTTTTCTGTGGTGTTTTTTTGTTTGTGTGTTTTTTTTTCACTCATCCTTTCTCAAATCAATGTGTCAATTCTGCCTGGGACAAAACGATCTTATCATTATACTAGAAAACTAGAAAGAGAAAACCTGCTGATGAAATTCTTGTTACCTGCCCAATGCTTTTTTCCATGCGTTCTGTGCTTGAAGGTGGTTAAATGACCAGTTCATGCTCCAGAGCTAAGTGGTGGAACTCATACCTGAACTCGGGATCAGATTTTGTTCCATCTCCAAAGTTGCCTCCTGAAGGGAGAAACATCCTTAGTGGCCTAAACCAAACAGTAGAGATTGTAAAGAGAGAGAAATTAAGATTGCTCCCCAGTATTGATCAGGCCTTGATCTGCTTAGGTGTCTGGTTAGTAAATGTCCCTTCAGCTGTCTGCTCTCTGTCCTAAAACAGAACTACATTTAAGTCTTCCAATTAGGCTTTGCTCTTGTTTTTTGATAAACACAAGTTCCATGTGGCGCATATCACTGACAAGTTTTCTCGAAAGATCCTTGTTGAGATTTGGGTCTATCGATGGATTTGACAAGATCTTTGACAGTTTAGAGAAAAGTGATACCAAGGTACTGGTATCATCAATTCTCTTTCTTTCCACAACCTCACTCCCATTCCCCACAAGAAGTGAGGCAGGTTTGGGACTCTGAGGCCAGCCCCAGGCCCACTTGTGTGTGACAAGGTTTGGAAAATGAAAACCAGAGGCATTTCAAAGAGCATTCTGTTTGGGCTCTGGGACAGCCTGGGCACTCTGCCAGAGCAGCTGGGAAATCTAGGTGGACACTTTGATGCAAATGCCCAGCTGTGCCCTGTTCATTCTTTATTTACCCCACAGGGCTATCCATAGGGTATTTGTTTTTCACATCACCTAACATCATCCTTCTGCAATATACACTGGGCTTTGACAATGTGCCAGACTCTGGAACCAGGATGGCAGTATACAATGCAGGTAAATAGGAGGTCTTTGTTGTCAGAGAGCTTTAAGTCAGAATCCTGGCTCCAAGACAAATAGCTGTGGGCAAGCTCCTTGACCTAGAAGTATCAGCAAACTTATCTATGTTACATAGAAAATGCCCACTTATTGATGGGGATCTTAATTAAATAATGAATAGAAAGATACCAGCACAGTGCCTGGCTCATAATAAATGACTCAATAAATGGTAATTATTGCAGCCAAAGACCACTTCCTGCCTGCTAACAATGGCAAAGATAGTGCTTTGGGGTGCTCTTCATTTTATTACTTTCCTTTGAAAGCTTGTCCATAAGCACAGTGCTTGGGTGGTAGTAGCCTAATGTGGGATAAACAGCATCACTAATTCTGAACATTTTAGGGTGATCTTGTGCTCAAGCAGAAGGTAGGTTGCAAAACACCTTTTCAGTCTATCATTGGACATTAGTCCTTAACTGACCAGGTTGCCATGGATGAAGTTCACATATCCAGATAACACAGATGTTTTTGAAAGGCTATTCTCTTGAGAAAAATAAAATAGAATTGAAAGAAATGTTAACATTATTCTTGCCCTAAGAGAATTTTTATGAATTATCTAATTATGTGCCAGAATTCTCAGGAGAGTTTTGACAGACCAAGTCCTAGCCCCAGTGTTGTGGAATCAACTTCTCCTGACCTTTTGCACTGAGTGAAAATGTTGAGCAGTGACCTCCAGGAAAACCTCAGAAACACTCAGGTTTACACAACTGTGGGATTTGGTGAGTTAAGTTTATACCCCTAACTGTTTAGGGCACTCTTCATCTTCCAAGTATACCTCAGTAATAATGCTGGCTGGTTGCAAAGTCTAGCTGGTTGAAAATGGTTACCAATGTGTTCAGTATTGTGCTAATACTAACCCAGAGAAAGGCACTCTGCCAGTGAATTTGCTTTTTGACTGTGTCCTGTTCAAAGTTTTTAGTAACTTGAATAAGGACACAGAGACTTCTTCAATTGTAGATGGTGCAGATTAAAAACAAAGACAACCAATATACTAATAAATCAAACAGGGATTTATAAAGATTTCAAGAGGCTGGAATAAAGAGTCAAAGTTAATCACATATAACTAAACAGGAAAAAGTAATGTCCTGCCCAAATTGTCCTATTTGCTGCAGTATAAACAGGGAAATTCTGGCTTGTTATGGCATTTTGAGGCAATAGAAAATGCTTTGAATTTGGAATCAAAGGCCTAAGTTCAAGTGCTAGCTCAAGTGCTAGGCTATGGAGAATACAATGAGAAGTTGAAGGTCCTCACCAGAACTCATCTGTGCTAGTACTCTGATCTTGGAATTCCAGCCACCAGAATTGTTAGAAATAAATTTCTGTTGTTTATAAGCCACCCAATCTATGGTACTTAGTTATAGCAGCCTGAACTAAGACACCATCCATATGCTAGAAATAATAATACAAGTTCACAGAGGTGATGTGAGAATTTGGTATGTAGAAAGAACTTTTTGAACTATACATCATTATGCAAAAGTTACCATACTATATTCTAATACTTATACTAAGAATGGTAATACTAATAATATGAAGATAATAATAATAACTTAAATGAGGTCTTAAGATCTTAGTTAAATTCCAACCTAGAGTAAACAAACATTTTGACATGGCTTTCAAACTAGACAATACAGTTATGGGCTACCTTACCAAAACAATGGGGTCAGAACCGTCTCCCTGCTAGATCCCCCTAGAGCCCAACTGGCATCCTGGATTTAGTTCTGGTCTTCATGGAAGGAATCTTTGTGTCTAAAGCAAAATTTGACATACAGAAAATAATACCATTTGTGGAGCAGATTTTTTTTAATAAAGATGCTGTAGCATACCTGGTGTCGATAATGAGAATTCTAAGAATATGGAAAACACAAAAAGTGCTTTTAAAAATGGACAGGTTTTGTATGAAAAGAAACAATTTATGGAGTAATCACATGTGAATGAATAGGCTAAATATAGGGTCTATTTTACTAGCCAGAAAGTTATATGGGGACAGGAGAACACATCTGACATTTACTAGCACCATCTGCAAGCCACATCTTTGAGATACTTATTCTGTTGCTCTGGGAGACAGTGGTACTGGAGGGTAGAGATGACAAAGTCATATTTTGACCCAATAAATGGAAATAATATCTAAAATTAGGAGCCCTTGAATGAGGAAATAAGCTGGCTTTGGGGTCAGAAAGTTTAAGCAGAATGTTCTTGAAAAGATGTCTGTTAAGTAAGAGATCAGACTAGATCACTGATTCCCACACCTGCTTTGGCATTGCCTGTGTTGCTTGTTAAAGATGCAGATACATAAAATTTAATTAAAATTTAAGGGTATGATGTCCACTATCCAGTTTTCTATATTTTAAACAACCTCTACAGGTAATTCTGATACATAGAATGCATAGGGTCACAAATCAATAGATTAGGTCTGTTTAAAACTTCCCTGATGATAAAAATAACACAGTGTTTAATACAGTTTCCCAGTCTCCATCCCTGGAGATTCTATTTCAATAGGAATGGAATAAGAACCAAGAATTACATTTATCAGGACAGCCTAAAAACTACTGGATTGGATGATTGCTAATATCATTCCAAGTTCTAAGATTCTGAAGACCTGATCCAACTATAGTTCTTCACTGATTCTGAAAAATTATAAAATACAATTTACCCTTGAGCAATGCAGGGATTAAGGGCACAGGCATCTCCTCCCCATGCAGTACAAAACGGAGTATAACTTTGGACTCTCCCAAAACATAACTACTAATAGCCCACCATTGACCAGAAGCCTGTCCAATAACATAAACAGTCATTTAATACATATTTTGTAAGTTTCATTTATTTAATAATTGCATTTTACAATAAAGTAAGCTAGAGAAAAGAAAATGTTATGAAAAAATCATAAAGAAGAGAAAATATATTTGCTATACATTAATTGGAAGTGATTCATCATAAAGATTTTCATCCACAAAGTCTTCACATTGAGTAGGCTGAGAAAGTGGAGGAAGAGGAGAGACTGGTCTTACTCAGTGTGAATTTTTTTTTTAACCCACATACAAGCAGAACCACACAGTTCAAACCTGTATTGTTTAAGGGTCAACTGTACTAGGATTACATTAAACAAGCCTCAGGCAAAAATATGTATGCTTGTATCTTGCCATGATAGTCTTCATATGGTGTCTTTAAAGAACAAAACACATTTTTTAATAAACTAAATAGCAATGAACATGTTGACTTTCCAAATTGACTACAGTTTACTAGTTTGGCTGATTTCAGTAAATATATGACCAGATGTATGCAAATGACAAGTGAATTGTTTTAAAGAGTTATTCAGTATAAACAGATATTAGGCCTTGATGAGTTAAGAGCCAGATGTGATATAGTAAAATTAATATTGTATAAACACTTTCTTGCAAACATACTCCATTCTCTGAAAATGTGAACACATATGTCACTAGAGTTTTATTCTGGGCACATTCTCTTTTTTCCATATAGTATTTTACCCTAAAATAGAGATGAGAAAGTTTACAAGTGCTTAAGTGCCAATCTTCCATTACATTCAGTAGCTTTCTTTGGTTTTTGATACTCACCTAAACTAGCTAAAAAATAATGCACCACTGCAATGACCCCAGATCTAGATCTTTCACAGTTCCCCTCTTCCTTTGTTGATTCCTTATAGCTTAGAACCAAATGCAAAACTTCCTATGCATTTTTTTCAAAAGTGGCTGGCAAAAGGATGGAAAGGAAATTATCACAGAGCAGCTCAAATGAGATTTCTGCATTTAGGCTTTTCTTGCAGAACACAGTTCTATTAGTCCAGAGAGAGAGAGCTCAGGCACCAACTGCAGTCACAGATCTGTGTGTGTCTCCACCTGGTAGATGATGCTTTCAGGGATGGAGAGTCTTGCACACTCAGCTTATGAGATGTAGGTTGCATATAAAGAGAAAGATGAGAAAGAGAGATGTAGGTAGGAACAGAGAGGACAATGATGAGCATAACTACACCCTCGGTGACTCAGAGGACAGCCAGCAAGTCACGCCTTTCATTTAATCCTTGGTTCTGGTAAGAGAAGAGTGTTTCTGATTTGACAGTCTTTACCTGATAACATTAGTTTCTAGTCCAAAGATGGTGGAAGTGGGAAGGAGGGAAATCAAGTGTGTGTGGGGAGAATCAAGTCACATTATTTGGGAACACATTGACAGAGCAAGTGAAATGATTGGAGGATATATTGTTCTTGATTTCAAAAAAAATTGATCTAGGAGAATATACTAGTTCAAAACAAATTAATAGAACAAGAATATTTGTAGCATCAAAGATGTTTTACTATGTCCAAAACAAATGCTTCAGTTTAAGAACAAATTCAGTAAGCATGTCTCCCTCCCCAAAGTGTGTGCTTACATATTTCAGATCTTTCCATAAAATTCCATCCCTTCTCTCCTCTCCCCAATCCTCACCAGGTGACAGAGTCTGCAGATTTTCTATAGCTCCTGCATGCTCCCAAATGAATAGAGCTAGAGAATCCATGCCATTCCTCAAAAGAATATACACTTCCTCTACCTCAGAGAATGACAAAAGGCCTATAAGCAACAGATAAGAAAAGGCGAAGCACTTCTCCTTTCTCCAAGTTGTGAAAGATGGAAGAGAAGGTGAGAGAAGGCATCGGGGAACAACCATCTCTATGACAACTTCTGCCCATGGCTGGTGGGAAGGAGATGAGCCAGATCCCAACGTCCCACCCATCACAATTGCTCTCAACTTGCTGTCTGTCTGTGGAGAACTACTGGGTGTTCACCCTAGTCCTCAAGTAACCTATCAGGGACACTTCCTCCCTGGAGAGCTTCAAGCAGATGGGTAGTTGTCCTTGCAATCACTTGGATCATTCACTCCAAGTCCTTCCATCCTCCACACAATTCTATTCAATTCAGCATAATTTCATTGAGTCTCTACTATGTGCCAGACTCCCCAAGAGGACAGCAGCACAAAAGGATGTACTGAATTTAGTTTCTGCCTCAAAGGCTGCCTGCACAGGACAACACAATTAACTAATAAATGAAAATTCTGCAAATGACACAAAGTTGTGGCATTTGTCAAAGAAGGATATGGAAATGAAATCGAATTTTAGCATACCAGTTATCATTTGGGGAGGGAGGTTGTTCTGGAGCATGTGTCTCTATGGTCTTAATAGTCTACATGGATTAGAATTTACTGTTTCCTCATAAACATGAGCTCATTTTGAAATATGGAGTCAGCTCTTTTTTTGCAATTCACAAATGAGAAAACTGAGGGTAAGAGAAAGTCAAGTCATGCAGTGCTAACAGATTTTACAAAATAATTTTATTCAATGGCCAATATAAAAAATAAAAAATGGGGCAGACTTCTTATTATAATATTACATGCTTTGAGGGGAATAGTAAGTGCTTCTAAAATATAACTTCAATTACTCCACAGTATAAAGTTTACAGGGAAGAAGATGCCAAGTGTTATAAGCATATGTAACTAGTTGGGAGGAGGAAATAAATCACAGCCTTCACACAACACCCAGGAGATAAAACAATCTTACTTCTCAGCATCTCATCTGGAACATTCTTCTCTGAAAGGCCCTGAGAAGAGTCCTAAAGACAGAGTTGAACAGGGGTTCTAGTGACCTCAGCTTCAGAACACAGGTCAAAGACACCAATAACATTTCCCTATTGTGAAGCTTACCGGGAAAATGCCGTAATCAGCTTGGATTTAAATAACACCTCTTGGTGGGAGCAGAGATTAATAAGACTGTCTTTTCGGAAGGTGTGGGAGTTGGGGAGTTATTTCTTCTTAAAGACCCATCTAAAAAACTGCTGCAGTCACTGAATATGCCAAGATTTGATGAGGCCTTCGGGGCTAGAAAATAGCCCATGAACATTGATGGGTTCGAGCACCTCAGATGAAGGACATTTCCATAAGACATGTGGATGAGTATTTGATAATCTTTAACATATGGTTAATATTTAGATTCCAAGATTACTCATGTTAATATCTACTGCACATCTTACTTTTTTGCCTTTTGTGCACACTGGGAGATTTGGGTTTGGACACAATTCCAGCCATATTTGCTCCTGTTGCTTTATTGCTGTTAACTACAGGATCATTTAAATGAGAAAAGCATCTGCTTCTTCCTCTACTGAACTTTGGATTCAAAACACAATTTTTTTAAAGGGAGGAAAGGAGCATGCAAATTAATAATGAATGCAGTAAAAATAAATGTGTGGTTCTGGGCCCCATTTAATTTTTCTTAAATAGTGTTGCTAATGCTATGAAATATTTTATCTGATAAATGTGAATTACCTAATCTGCATGAATTGAGTCTTTACTATGTGCCAGACTCCCTGAGAGGACAGCAGCACAAAAAGAACTACTGAATTTGGTTTCTGCCTCACAGTTCACTGTCTTCTCACAAACATGAACTCATTGTGAAATATGGAGAATCAGCTTTTAAGTCTGCTGAGATACGTTTTTAAAAATGAGTTCTTTTCTGTATGACTTTTAATGCATTGTTATTTTATGTGATCACTGCGTTTTCCTAATGGCACATTGAAAACATGGGCTTCATCTCTTAAAACAATAGAAATTAATCTTTAAAAAGTAATTTATGCAACAAATGAAGTTCTTCAGATAAATGTATTTATAAGCAAAAATCATGTACATATTATTCAATATTTCTTTTTAATGCTATATATGTATATATGTACTGAATATGTAGCATTAAATATATATAATTTTATATAGAGATATTTTATATGAATTTTTAAATTATATATATATATATATTTAATGCTATATGTATGTGTCAATTACCAATGAGAGCAGGGACTGTGTCTATTCAATTTAGTGGTGTGTCCCCAGCACTTAGAACAGTGTCTGGACAGAATAGTCTTCTCAATCCTCCTCTTCTAATAGCACTGAAAATGATACAGGTCATATCCAATGTGTGTTTAAGTATAAGCCTTTAACTTCAAAATGAATTCAGACTCGAAGTTAACGTGTCATGCATAAGTTGTGGAATAATTTGGTTGTGTGACCAGTTCAAAGTAGCTGTAAGTAAAGGACAAACCCGAGAAGCACTGGATCTGAGATTTAGTGGGTTTTGTGGCTCTGGTTTTTGTTGATTGACTTAACATGACAAAGGAGATTTTCTAAGCTATAACATATTTATCTATAAAATGAGGAATGAAGACAATATATGGTTTATCTATCCAATTGTATTGTTTTGAGGGCCAATTGGGATCAAAAAGATAGACAGATAGATGATAGATAGATAGATATAGATAGATAGATAGATAGATAGATAGATAGACAGACAGACAACATTGGACAATGTTTAGTGTTCTACCAATGTTACTTGAACACCTTATTGGTGTATGAACAAAAGTAACTGTATAGGCATAGACCAGGGGTCAGCAAACTGCAGCCTGAAGGCCAAATCCAGCCTGTGAGCTAAACTTGAATCTTACATGTTTAGATGGTTGCAGTCAAACAAAGAGTATTTTATGATACACCTGCAATCCTACAATGCTTGCTATCTGGACCTTTTCAAAAAACAGTTTGCTGACCCCTAATGCAAAGAATTTATATTAATAATATTCTTAGTTTTCTTTAGAATTAAGTCTTAAAGCAGGTAGAAAGGATGCATAATTAATTCTGGGACTAGCAGCTGCCTGGTTAGCTAGAACACCCTAGAAGCCAGCCCTCGGTGTGCCTCTGAGCCCTTACAGACTCCCTCCAGTCCTGGACTGAGAGCTGCCCATCCTTGCTGGCTTGTGGGCCTCTCAGAAACTTAGATGACCCTCTCACTGCCAGTCTGCCCCAGACCTCAATCCCTTTGAGTTCTGGCCAGCTGCATTGAACCTAAAGTCCTACCCTTACCCCTGCTTTGCATACAAACTTTCAGTTTTGTTCATCTGTTTATGGTCATCTGTGTGCAAGCTTTGCTTCTGCCTGGTCCCTCCAGGAGGGGTGGTATCCCATCACTCATCCTCAGCCTGCTGCTTGGGGCCACAGGCTCTGCACTCACTTACTTGCTACTGACGGTCTCCTGCCTGCCTTCCAGGTATGTGCACTCAGGCTCCCACTGTCAGATGCCATCTTGGCACATATTCACAATTATTTGCCAGCATTGTAACCACCAGGATATATTTGGGGCACTTCCTTCTGACTCATCCCAGCCTGTGGAAAGCCATCACAGGTCTGAGACTTGAAGTAGTCTTGTAACACATACTTCTTTGTGTCTTCAGTATGCCTATACAGTGCTTAACACTGTAGGCTTATCATAGTTCAGTAAAGATCCACTCATTGGTCCAGCATCAATTATAAGATAAAAGATGATCATGCATAAGGGGTCACATCTAAGTTTCTTGTATTTCTAACTCTGTGGTTCTCACTTCATCAGATCCAACATCTCTTTTTGGGTGTCGAAGTCTCCTTGTCACCCAGGAGGGAGTGCAGTGCACAGCCACCACAGCCTCCACCTGCTCAGCTCAGGTGATCTTTCTACCTCAGTTCCAAGTAGCTGGAACCACAGGCAGTGCCACCATGCCTGGCTAATTTTTTATTTATTTATTTATTGTGGAGACAAGGTCTTGCCATGTTTCTCAAGCTGGTCTTGAACTTCTGAGCTCAGCAATTCTCTTGCCTCCACCTCCCAAAGTGCTAGGATTACAGGCTTGAGCCTCTGTGCCTGGCTTAACATCTCTTTTTTTTTATAACAAATATTCTATAATCTGCCCCTTAATGATTGTGAACATATGCAATGTGACAATATATTACCCACAAATGTATTTTTAAAACATCAATATAATGCAAAAAGAGAAACAAAATGAAATTAACTCATACTGACATATATTTAAATATGGAAATATGAAGAACATGATGGAATCAAATGCTTGCATTTATATGTGCAATCAAATATCAAATGCCACTGTAATATCAGAGTCACATTGCCACAGTGATGTGATTTTCTCAGTGTCTAATTCTTGGCAAAGTTCTGAACAAAACAAAATAGAATCTACCCATTTACATGGTAGTTGTAAATTCATGGAAAAATTTTAAATGAGCAACAAAATATATAAATCAAAGCTCAGTTTTGGGTTTAGATAATTATAAACAGGTTTGTCTACAGGATACCCTGGCAGGACATTCAAAAGTAACATAGGATGCTACACGAGTCTTTATCATGTAGGATTGTCTCTCAGACAAGGTGACATTTCAGCAGAGGCTTGAAGGAACCATAAAAACAAGCCATGACTGTCAGAAGGAAAATGTGTGGAGGACACCTGTCTTTTTTCTTATAACTGGGGGTTGTGAGAGGTCTTGGTGTTTGAAGCAGAAAAACAAGAAAGTGAGAGTTAGAAATAGGTTTGAAAGGTATGTGGAATAATGGAAGAGCAAGGTGGTAAGTGTGAATAGAAAAGGCAAGTAAAGGGAGAATTAGACATGATTTCAGAGAGGCTTGGTGGTATGGGTCACAGAGGACTTGCCAACCACAATATGGACGTGGCTTTTACTCTGAGAGACATGGGAAGTCACCTGAAGTGTTTTGAGCAGTACAGAACATATAGTAACTAAGCATTCACTAAACATGCCTTCAGATAAATATTTGTTGAATGAATACAAGAAATACCTATTAGATGATTGAACGAAAAAATATCACTGAATCACACAAGTAAGTACACAGAGAGCTTCTAGAATAACATATGTGTTCATATTTGCTCAGGAGAGTGGGATGTCTTCCTGCTGAGAGAGCAATTAAGGATCAGCTGCTATTTATTTTGTCCTTCAAATGGAAGGTGGATCCTGATGCAAAGAAGAGAGAAGAGTCTGCAGGGCCCACAGTAGATGGCACACAATTCAGTATTCTCTAGGGAATGAGGGCTAGAGAGAAAGTTGGCTCTGCAGTAGTTTTTAGGCTTTGACAGGGAAATCACTGGACCCTTAAGTGTGGCCACTGCTCTGAAGATGCAGGGTAAGTGCCCTCTGCTGGGGTTAACAGACTCTCTGCATATTTCTCCAAATGTCTACCTGCTCCTTGTCTCAGTGCCCGAAATTCCACATCATAGTTTCATTCTTTTTTCTTAAGGCTTGAAGACAAATTTGTTCTTTGAGAATATCTTCTCAAACAGAATGGGAGGGTGAATCCCTTAAGTGGTCATCTCTCTTTTCAGTAAGGGTTCTGTCCAAATGTCACATTTTAAAAGATGACTTTCTTTACTCTTCTCCCTGACTGTGTTTCTTGCAAGATTAACAGCTTTCTCTTCGTTCATTCATAGTTCTACAAAGGTTCCTAGGCCACAGTCCTGGGATCATGTTTGCATTTCTCCCTCCCTTCCAGATCAGAAGTTGCCTTTAAAAATTGTATAAATTTATGAAGTACAAGTGTCATTTTGTGACATGCATAGATTGTGTAGTTGTAATTTCAGGACTAAAGGTAGACATCACCCCAAATAATGTACATTACAGTCATTAAACAATTTCCCATCATCCACACACTTACTGCCTTCACCTTTTTGAGTCTCCTTTGTCTATCATTTCACTACACCCATGCACCCACATTATTTAATTGCCATTTAAGAGTGAGAACATGTGGTATTTTTCTTTCTGTGTATGACTTGTTTCACTTATGATAAATGACCTCAGTTTCCATCATGTTGCTGCAAAATACATGATTTCATTCTTTTCATGGCTGAATAGCATTCCTTTGTGTATATGCACATCATTTTCTTTATCTAATCCTCCACTTATGAACACTCATGTTGATACCATAACTTTGCTATTGTAAATAGTGCTGCAGCTAACATATGTGCACAGGTATCTTTTTGATATAATGATTTATTTTCCTCTGGGTAATACCCCATAGTGGGATTGCCGGATTGTGTGAGTTCTATTTTTAGTTTTTTGAAAAATCTTATTCTGCTTTTCATAGAGGTTGTTCTACTTTACATTCCCATCAGCAGTGTATAAGTGTTTCCCTTTCTCTGCATCCTCACCAGCATCTGGTAATTTTTGGCTTTCTAATAACAGCCAAACTGATTGGGGGAAGATGATAGTTCATTGTGAGTTTAGTTTGATTTTCTCTGATGAATAGTGATGTTGAGCATTTTTTCATGTACCTGTTTGCCATTTGTATATCTTCTTTTGAAAAATGTCTATTCACATTCCAATTTTAATGAAATTATTTGTTTACTTTGTTGTTGTTAAGTTGTTTAAGTTCCTGGTATATGAGATCAGAAGTTTCTTGATGCTGGAAACCATATGTTACCCCTCCATGTCTCTAGCACCCAGCACAGTACCTGTTCAGAATTGTTTCCTTTTTCTCCCCTTCTTTCCTTTTCATGTTTCCTCTCTTCCTTTTTTCTCACTTTTGCTTTTAATCAACCAGGACGCTTGTGAAGAAAGTACATTTTTTTAACTCGAGAACATTCAGGAGAGAACAATCAATATACCAAATAAATAAATAAAAGCTTGACAAAAGAATCTTTTTTTAATAATCAATATTTTTTATTATGATATTGTGGGTTACAGTTAAGGGTTAGGTATACAAATATGCTTTGTTCAGGCACCCTTGCTGATAAGAGGTGTCTCCCCATCCCCAGACAGATATTGACTACTGTTAATGATGAAAAAATTCAAACACGAGAGATTCAGAGAACCCCTGCAAAACAACAAATGAGAAGACCAACTCCCAGACACATAATAATTCACCTAAACAAGGTAGGTATAAAAGAAAAAATCCCAAAGGCAGCAAGAGAAAAAGGTCAGATTAAAGAATCTTAGCCTCAGTTTCTTCTTCAATAAAATGGGACTCCTAAAAACCACTTCTTCAATTTGTTGTGAGAAATGAATCAGATGAGTATTGAAACTGCTTTATAAGTTATAAAATACCCATCAGATTTTTAGACACTTGTTTTTAACCAAAAAATAGCTATCTTGAAACAGGTGCTTCTAGATGCAGAAGCCTGACTTGAAAATCTGCTGCTGTCTTGGTGCCTCATGGTGAACGTGAGTGGGGACTAAGAGTGAATGCAGGAAACTGCTAAGTCATCAGAGCTACCAAGAAGCTGGAGACAAATTTAGGGTGGTCAAATCCTTGGCCACATCAGACTGTATGAGATTCCTACTGAACCATGAGCCCCTCAGATGACTGGATTTTTAAAATAGCTTTTGTTTTTATTTATTATACAGGAATCTTGTACAGGTATCTTGTGATTTCCATCTCAAATTGCAAAACATAGGTAAATCTTCTGGATACAAAAATCAGCTCTATTTCACTACTCCAAGTTAACACTTGGTGATTGTCCTCCTGAGATCCTTTTCTAGAATGCAGGCCTTTTAGAGACCCCAGTGGTCTACTTGTAAAAACCATGGAAGAGGGCTGGGGTGGGGGCTAAAGGGTACATGCGCAGATCTAGGCAGGCAAGGAGAGCTCTGATGTGACTGCCCGCAGCCTGACTCTGACTCCGCCCTCCCACCTCCTTCTTGGTCTGACAGTAGGGGCCAAGAATGCCCATATATCTCATGAGATCCAGCTGCCAACGCCATCCCCAGTGTGGCATTCTATTGTCAAACTGTGGGCACCTCTGAATCTGTTCTCTTCCTCTCTACTTAAGCCTCAGTTCCTTTTCCAGTATTTCTGCTGCCTTCTTGGCCAACCCTATGAGGTCCCAGGCATCTTGCCACCACCTCTGATATCCATGAGTCTCAGTCTCAGCATGCAACAAGTATCTGCCTTCACCAGGGACTTCAGAGGTTTGACTAATTTACCTACCTGATTGTTATTACTTAATTGACTGAACCTGTGAAATACAAACCAATACAGATCAATAGAGAAATAATTTTGCACATTGCAAGCATAAATCTTTAGAAATCTGTTTGCACTACCAATTGTTAAAAGGCTGAAAAAGTAAATCAATGTTCTTTATTAAAACACAATTGCTGATTTTGGGGGCAAGATGGCGATGGGGCAGCCTGGTCTACGAGAGGCTCCGCAAAGGAGAACACAGAAGGTATCTAGCTGTCTCCCTGGGGCTGCGGATCCCATCGTAGGCAGCCTGCTGTTCACGCGGAGCCTGGCCATCGCCACCGCTGAAGCATCATGCTGGTCTGGACAACCCCTGAAGCCACGGACAGAGCAGCCGCTGCTGCAGCCGCCACCTCATTAGCGGCCATTATACATCACCCCACCTATGCCTGAAGCGATCTACAACATCAGACCCTGAAGCTCCTGCAAGATCTGCTGAGATCACAGCCACCTATACTGCCACCGTGACGTCCTGCCAGGCCATGGGTCTCTTTTGTGTGGGCCTGAGGCAGGCTCCTATCCCCAGCCTTTCTTCAGCTCTCTGGAGCAGCTCTTGCCCAGCTCGGTCCCCTTTGGGGCCAGCGGCTGAGACAAAGACCATCCGGAGCGGTGAGATAGCACCACCTGCTGGCGATTTAAGGTAACAACACTGAAATACGCAAAAAAAAAAAAAAAAGCAGCTTGTAAAACAGACACAGGCCAGATTTGACTAGAGAACTGGCTGCTGACCCGAACTGCCCTTCACAGCATGCCAGGGGCAACTGACTGTAACTGTGAACAAATTTACCATCCTGAGAAGACAGCTAGAAATCAGAGCTGAAAGGACATTGGACTTAAACGGAAAGTCCCAGAGTGTGCTTGACTGGTACTGTTAGTTTAATGACTTGATTCTGTTCCTACTTTTTTTTTTACTTGTTTGTTTTGTTCATTTGTTTGTTTGTTTTTCCTTGTTTTTTTTGCTTCTCTGTTTGTTTGTTTTTCCATTTTGTTTTTCCTTTTCTTCTCTTCTCTCTGTAAACCATATCTTTATATAGAGGAACAGCACAGCAAAAAGGTGGTTGGTTAGCTTGTATGTTAGCATCATTGCATGTTTTAGGTTTTTTTTGTATGGGAGTTGGATAGTCTGTAGCCGTGATCTATTGTTTTTATCTGTTTCATTTGTTGGTACACTCATCTGTTTCCCCCCTAACTCTTCCCTCTCTCCACCCTCCACTTCCCCCCACTGTCTGCTCCATTCTCTTACCTCTGTTAACCTCATTTTGTTTCAGGGAGTAAACCTACAACCCCACTGCACAAACAGACTCCAAGGCAGTGCAAAGTGGGTTTCAGATTATCCATACACCTGTCAACAGATACCAGGACCTGCAGATAGATTTTGAATCACAGCTCCTCTATTAAGTAAACTTCAAAACTGCAAAAAGGGCTACCCCCAGCCTACAGTGCAACCCCAGTCACTCTTCTACCCCTGAATAGCAGAATTAAAGAAGACGGTGACATGGAGGGAAAAAAACAGTAGGGAGGTAAAAAACCGAACAAATGAAGAAAAACCAAAGGAAGAATATAGGTATCACACTGAGGTCAGACACTGAGAAAACAGACTTAGGAACACAAACAATGAAGAACCCCCAGAATGACTGGTCACATGCAACAAACCCAGACATCAAGATAATAATAGAGAGAATAAAAAAAATTGAGGAGAGGCAAGAGGAAAACAGGAAGGAGCTGATGTCAGAAATAACAGCAATAAAGAATACTGTGATGGAAATAACAAACTAACAAGCATGGAAAGCAGAATGAACCAAGCAGAAGAAAGAATCTCAGAGTTCAAAGACCAAAACACAGAACTAACCCAAACTGTCAAAAACATAGAAAGGAAGCTCAAAAAGATAGAACAAAATCTTCAAGAGATGAATGATCACTTCAAGAGACAAAACCTAATTGGCCTTCCTGAGGCAGAGAGAGAAACAAAGGCCAGACTGGAACAAACATTTCATGAAATCATTCAAGAAAACTTCCCTTATCTCATCAGTGATGCAAAAACTCAAACAGAACATATTCAGAGAACACCTGCAAGACAACAAATGAGAAGACCAACTCCCAGAAACATAATAATTCACCTAAACAAAGTAGGTATAAAAGAAAAAATCCTAAAGGCAAGAGAAAAAGGTCAGACTACCTACCAGGGAAGACCAATTAGAATAGCAGCAGATTTATTTACAGAAACCCTCCAGGCTAGGAGAGCTTGGAGCCCTATCTTCAAAGTTCTAAAAGATAAACAATTTCAACTGAGAATAACCTACCCAGCCAAGCTAAGCTTCATCAGTGAGGGAGAATTGAAATCTTTCCCAGATATCCAATC